>PVHX01023405.1:0-25883 GCA_004024805.1 Geosciurus inauris
ACTCAGAACAGGTTTGGACCAAAAGTGTTAGCGTGGTTAGTTTATAAGTGGCCACCATGTGGGCTATTCCAGTCACTGGCATTGGCTACTACTTATCTTTGAAAACATACTAGAATTTGTTTTCAGTGTGATCATCAGGCAGGCAATCATTTGAATTTTGAGTTGAATACTGAGTGTTATGGTAAATGCCTTAGTGATTCATTAGCTGTATGTTTGTTGTTTTCAAAGTGTTTACAATCTGGTTGGGGCACTGACAAAGTACAGTGTTAGAATTATTTGGAGACAATTTAGGATGGTGACCTGCTTAAAGTTTTAGATTTATAAAATTTATTTTACATATTCACATTGCTAATTAAGACACACCAGAGATATTTTTACTTCTCAGAACTTAAAATATGCCTAAGGACTTGTGTGCTAGCTGGGTCTAGAGTTGGCAGAATTAACTTGTTGATTGAGTTTTGAGGACCAAGACCTGGTCTCCTGTGGCAGCATCCTAGCCTTCTTTTCTCTATGGACCCAATACTAACTATAACCAAGAATTTTATTATCTAATCAAGAGGTCAAAACCTCTTGATCAATTTGGTTTGATGATTTTTGTCTCCCTGAGGCAAATTCCTAAAGCAGATTTTAAAAAAGGAGACTTTGAAAGACTCTAGGGTTAAGAATGACTTTTCAGGTCCACATGGAAAAGAGTGATTTGGTGAAGAGTAGACATGGACTTAGTGATAGGTTATTGTGTTAAAACCAAAAGTTTTTTGAGCAGATGACTTCTACTTACACCAACTCCTATTTTTGAGCCTGTTGAGGCTAAAATTGAATTGGCAATTCAATTTCACTATCCTCCTCTCTAATGTAAATTAGATGGCTTGTTATTGAAGAGAATGCTTGGTGAAGAGATGTGTTAGTCTTAAGGTTGATAAGGGGATTGAGGTTTCCAAATCTGTTAGATAGCAGGTAATAGGGACTGAGAAATAAGAGTGGCTTCAGAAAAAGGATTCCTGACAATTCATTGTTGCCACGGAAAGGTATCATTTGCATTTCTTTTGACAGCATTGAGTTTACTAAATCCTACCTCCTCTGCTAGCCCAGGTCATTATTTGGAAACTAGTTTTAATTAGAAATCTGAAATTTTGATACATATCCTTTCTTGATTGTTGGGAAAGGAAAGCCGGCGTCTGTGGGCTGACTTTTCTATCTGTTTGTGTGTGGTGTGTGGAGGAGAATGGAAGATGCCAGTATGGCCATAGAAAGAGTGTTATAGGAGATTATGGTGAAGGATTAGATAATGCTAGATGCTGAAGCTTTGAGGTCCAGGCCAAAGAATCTGGACCATATGTGGATAATGGAAGAGGATTTGAGAATTGGAACAAAGGAGAGACTTAAAATTGGTGTTAAGTATGTAGAATGAATTGAAGGGTGAAGTTCTTTAATCTGTTTCCCTAATTTCTTTTCGGCAGTTTATTGTGTTCTCTCTGCATAGGTTAATTTAGCATATGCTATTTGGAAAAATTGATCAGTGCGTTTTAAACCAACTTTAGAATGCTATGACATTTATAAAAAACAAAATAAAACAAAAAAAAAATCCAAAACCAAAAAAACCCTATTATCTGGGTCCAGTATTATGAGATGGTCTGTTCCATTCCTTCATCTCATGACTAGGAGACTTACTCATTGTTTCAGGAAGGAGCTAGATGTAGGGGGATGGTAATTTATAAATGTGTTTCACATATTTGTGTTTATATATATATATGTAATTGTGTTTATATATAATATATGTTGTTTATATATATATAAACATACATGAGTATATGTATGGTATAGTAGGCTTTTAAACATATGTAAGTATATGTATAGTAGACTTTATAAAAGAACCTCAGAGAATATTTTTCTTCAGATGAATTTCAGACATCCTCAGCAGCTGTTTATCTTATGGTTAAAATATCACTAGAGGAGGACATATGTCCCCTTTTTAGAGTAATATTCCAGTGTTGGAAGCCCTTTTAGTTTCTTTTCTGCCTAACTAAAATCTGTTCGTTTAAAGTGCTATTTAGGGTGGACATGAGGAAAACAGTAAGACTTCTTAAAATAAGTTTTAGGTCTTGAAATCAGTAAGAGTGTTCTTAAAATAAATCTTAAGTCTTGAAATTAAGGGGAGTCTATGCTAGGGATTGAACCTAGGGTGTCTGTGCATGCTAGGCAAGTGCTTTTCCTATTGAGCTACATTCCCGGTCCCTGAAATCAGTTTTTAAGTCACTTTACAACTTTAGTCTATTCTCTTCTCTAACCCGTGAAACAGTTTTGGCTGATGCTTTTTTTTTTTGAAATAACTTTGTTACCCTTAATTTACAGATTCAAAAGAAGTTGAATGGTAAAGGCAAGGAGACCTATCCAGAGTGTTTTCTATCTCGAGGAAGCTATTAGGCTAAGTGGATTGAGGTGCAGCATTTCTTTTGGAACTGTCCACCCAATTTGTGGATCCTATTACTTCTCATACCTGCTGTCTAAGAAATTGGAAGTTTGCTGTCTTTGTGCCTGATCGTTCTGTTTCTAAACATCTTCATGTTCATTGCTACTTCTTCATCCTCAGTGCCTCAGGTTTTTTGTATCTCTTTGCTAGACCACTATAAATCTTTTTACTGGCCTTCTAGCCTCTGAAGTCTCTTCTACTATGTTTATAGGCTTGATTTGATTTGCAGATCTGATGTGTTTCTCTTCACATTTATCTCTGTTTCCCAAAGGAGAGTTAAATTTTTTAAAATGGATCACAGGTTCTTTTATGTTCTGGCCTCGTCAGTATCTCCATCTTCGATTCTTGCCTCTGTCTCCTGTGTACTTTGTATTCCAACATTATTGACAGTAATTCCCTCAATACTGATGTCTGAAGCTATTATTTTACTTTTATTTGACTGTCTTAAAATTCCTTCACTTTTTATACTTCGCAGCCAAAGTGGTCTTTCCTTTGGAACCCTTTCCTGACCCTTCCTGCAGTTTGAGGTCTTCTGTATTCCTGCTTCATTCTTTGTGTTTGTGCATGTGTAGGAGAGAGAGAGAGAGAGAGAGAGGGAGAGAGGCCGGGGAGGGGAGGAGGAGGGTAAAAGGAGGGAAGGAGGGAGATAGATGGTACTGTATTTACTGTTGTGCCTTTCTTCCCTCTGAAAGGTGAGCCTTTGAGGGTAGGGGCCCTCTTTCATTTCTTCATCCTCAGTGCTTAATACTGTATATGTTAAATTGTGAGCATGTATATAATAATGTAAGGAATACTGAACAATTATGTGCCAGTTTCTCTGCTAAAGTGAAGCACACAAACATGGTCTCTACTCTCACAGAATTTATAATCTAGTGGGAGATGCAGAAAACTAACTATAAATATGGTGCTGATGGGGAAATTTTGGTGATAATGGGAACATGATAGGCACCCAATCCTGCCCAGTGTTCCTGTAATAATGCTTTGCTCATATGTTTATTTTGCCAAAATATGCTTTAACTTCTCACTTTTTTCTTTTCCTTATTCTCAGCTGTTGATCTTGTTTTATTTTTTTACTAAAACAATAAAAGTAGATAGGAATCCTTTCACCTTCTACTGAATCATAGCAGCCCTCCTGTTCCTGTACCCATACACTGACTTACTTCCCATGGTGGTGGATGATGTGTCCCTTTCCGGTCAACAGCCAGCTCCTTGACTTGTGCAGAGAATCTAGTCTTTTCATGCCTCTGAGGAATTCAGCTTCTGCATTCTCCCTCCATTCTGCATCATTAATTTCTCTCTTTCTACTGGATTATTCTTATTATTCAAACATTCTCTAATATTGTTCAATTAAAAAAAATTTCAGCCAGGCGTAGCAGTTCATACCTGTAATTCCAGTGACTTGGGAGGCTGAGGCAGGAGAATTAAAGTTCAAGGCAAACCTGGGCAACTCAGTGAGACCCTGACTCAGAAAAATAAAAGTGCAATCATTTATATTACTTAGCTACTCAAACCCCTGAAGTACTGTTTCAGTGCACTTAGAATTACATCCAGACCCTCTTCTGAGATTTAGAAACCTTACAGGATTTGTCATCTTTTGCTGATCTCTACTGTTTTTTTTTTAAATTTTTAAAAAATACTATCTGTAGTGTTCTGCCCCCAGCTCTTTACATAGTTGATTGTCTTTCAAATACTGGTGTTAAGTACCACTTTCTTAAAGAGGCTTTCTGTGACCACTGAGTTAAAAAAGCTTCCCAGTCACTCTTTATTATTCTTTTTTATTCTCTTTATAGCACATATTGCTATCTGATACTTCCTTGTTTGTTTACTTATAACATTTGTTACATGTTTCTGTCCATAGACATATAAATTCCTTGAGAGCCAGACTCTTTTTCTGTCTTGTTCTGTGCCATATTCCCAGCACCTGGAACGATGCATGACTGGTAGTGAATGCTCAGAAAATATTTTGCTGAATGAATGAACATTTAGGGAGGCAGATTAAATTAGAACTGCTAAAATGAAACAGGCTGCCTCAGGAAGTAGTAAATTTCCATCTTTGGAAGTGCTCAGGGAGACACTGAAGGCTTGTTTGTGGAAGAGCTTTTTGAGCAGGCAAGGTTCTTTACCATTTTTTTTGTTCCCAGTGCATCTGAGGGATGTGACACCTTTATTGGTAGCACAGGCTCTGGAAGGTTTGTAATTTTCCCCCTGGGGGTGGCTTACCAGATTCTGTAAATGGTAAGTATACTTTGGAAAACTTCCCAGGTGATTCTTGCAGCCTCCCCAGCATACCCACCTCCTCCTACCTCATGGAGTGCTTGTTTTTTTTATGACCTTTGAGGTTCTTTCCATCCTTGTGGAATTCTGATTTTTATGTTGTCATTGAAATAACTTGGGTTACTATGATAAGGATAATATCAATTTTTAATTTTTAAGCAGATAAGCTTTCACTGGGAGTTTTTATTTTGTTCCCTCAAAATTCCCCAAACACTAATAACCCACTATTAATAGTTCAGTATTTATTTCTCTGGGTATTTTCTAGATTCCAACTAAAACCAATGATAATTATATCACATAAATAAAATATTTTTATCTGGGCACGACGACACATGCCTGTAATCCTAGCACTTTGGGAGGCTGAGACAGGAGAATTGCGAGTTCAAAGCCAGCCTCAGCAGTGATGAGGCACTAAGCAACTCAGTGAGACTGTCTCTACATAAAACACAAAATAGGGCTGCAGATATGGCTCAGTGGTTGAGTACTCCTGAGTTCAATCCCTGGTACCAATAAAAAAAAAAAGAAAAATTTTTTTAAAAAGAAAAGTATGGAATGGAATAATTCTTTTTTTTTTTTTTTTTGACTTAATGGAAGTGGATAGTTTTACTGTCAGTGTATAGAAAACTTGCCTTATTCTTTTGAATAATTGCATGTGATTTCATTTCATTGTTCATAGTATAATTTAATCCCCTGAATGGCATTTGCACTGTTTTCATTTTTTTTTTTTTAACTTTAGAAAACATGCTATTAGAGTGTTCTGTAAGGATATATTCCTTAGTCAAAAGGTAAAAACATTTTAAATATTAATGGATATTGCCATTTGTTCTCTCAAATGGATGAACCAATCCGTACTTCCACAGCAGGATTTTTGTCCTTGATTCAGTCAGTGTCCTTCATATTTTTGAAGAGTTTGGGTGCTTGAAAAGATCAGTGGTGGTTTCATAGTGTTTACATTTTAAGCATAATGAAAACTGTTGCTGTGGTGCTGGAGTCAGGAGAACTAGTCTAAGTTTTCTGGCCTTTGGATTAGATTTCAATTTTTTCTTAGTGATGGAATGGATGCTAGCTTAAAGCAAATTTGAGTTTTCTTAAGCAGTATAATAATTTATCACAGACATATAGGTATTTTGGAAAAGTGCAGTCCTGGAGTTTTCTTTTTTTTTAATCAGTTGTGACGGTTGCTAATGTGCCATGTTAGACTCTTCAAGGGTATATAAATGTGACAATGGAGAGTTCTTTGTTAAGAGTTATATAGCTTAAGTCTTCTGCCTTTTTTTGAGACAAATAAGCAGCTGTCAGAACTTTAGATTAAAAATAGTTTATCTACAACTATGAGGTAGGTCTTTATGGATGAGCAATTATATTTGTAATCTTTCCTGTACATTATACATATATTTTGTCAGAAAACAATTCATATTTTTATAACTTTGTTTTGTCATTCAGCCCAGCTCTTTTGTTATTGCCTCAGTTTTCCCCATCTAGGTATAATTAGAAGTCTTTAACTTGAGAGATAAGTTCTTAGAGTTTTTTGGTAATATTTTTTTTCCCTCCGTAAACTTGGGGTGTAACTTTGAGAATACTTTTTTTTTTTTAACTTTAACTTTTTTTCCTTTTTACAGGGAGGAATGTGGATTGAACCCAGGGGTGCTTAACCACTGAGCCACATCTCCAGTCCTTTTTATGTTTTATTTTGAGACAGGTCTGGCTTAGTTGCTTAGGGTCTTGCTAAGGTGCTAGGGCTGGCCTTGAACTTGTGATCCTCCTGCTTCAGCATCCTGAGCTGCTGAGATTACAGGTGTGCACCACCATGCCCGGCTCCTTTAACTTTCTTTTAACAAACAGTTAAGATTGTGAAGCTTAAGTGTACAACTTGATAAATTTTTAATTTGCCAATCTAATCACCATCCAGATCAAGATATAGAACATTTACAGCACCCTAGAAGGCTCCTTGCATCTTCCCAACCAACTTTACCTCATGAAAGATAACAGCCACAATCCTGACTTACTACCATAGATTTTTTTTGCATAGTTTTAAGTTTATATATATTCATATATATAAAGCCATCTGATATATATGTATAAATCAGATGGTATGTGCTTTTTATATATGACTTGAGTATTTCATCTACATTGTATATGATAAGCTCCTTTTCATTGCTATATAATCTTTGATTGTTTCATCATTTTTACTGTTTGTTGACACTAAGATTGTTTCCTGTTAGAGGCTATCCTGAGTATTCTTGTAGGTGCTTTTTCATGTAAAAGTACATTCATTTCTGTTAGAGTAGAATTCTTGCATCATAGAATGTATTATGTGTTCATTAGCAGTCATATTGTTTTGTACTTCTGAATAATTATTTTTTTGTTCTGCTTCTTTTGTAGTGTGCCTGAGAATACAGATCAACCCACAGAACAAAGCAGATTTCCAAGGCATCTCCCCAGAGCGAGCTTTTGCTGATTTTCTCTTTGCCAGCACAATCCTGCACCTTGTTGTCATGAACTTTGTGGGCTGAATTGTTCCCAGTTACTTAATTGAGGAGTAGGAGACTGAATTAGTGTAAGTGATTATCATAGCCCTTGTCCTATCATGTTGATTTTGGGAAGAGAAATTAGATGGGCCTGGTTGGATCATAATTATCAGGGTTCCTATATTGCTGCTGAGAGGTTTGTAGAATTTTGAGGTGGTCTGTAAAGCATGCATTAATATCTATCTTTCAATGCTACTTCTCTCGGTCGTTGTCTACTTACTGTTCTATACATCATTAAAAGAACAGAAGATAAGTGTTGCCTATAGTTAATATATTAATTTCTATACTAATAACTATGAAAATAGCTGATTTTTTAAAGATTTTTTTGGGAGGGGGGCGGTACCAGGGATTGAACCCAGAGGTGCTCTGCCACTGAGCTACAATCCCAGCCCTTTATATTTTGTATTTTGAGATTGGGTCATACTAAATTGCCCATGCTGGCCTCAAACTTGCCATCTCCTGCCTAGGCCTTCTGAGTCCCTGGGATTACAGGCATGTGCCACTGTGTCTGCCTATATTGGCTCTTAAATTTCCATCTCAGATGACTTTAAAGGCTGGGCTGTTGTTCTCATTGTATCTAATATGGCACTTAAACCTGAAAGCATATGTTGTAGGTTGAATGAATGACTGTAGCCCTTTGCTAATGTGTGTCCTACACTGAAATTAAAGGGGAAATGGGCTAGGGAGAAGATAACTCGGGAGAAGACTTATGTGATGCCATTTGGTTCATTTGCCATTTTCCTTAGTTTAGCATGAAGCTCTCCCGCCCCACCCAGACAAGCTCATATATAGAATTCTGATAGAAAACAGAAGTGAAGCTGGAGCTGTTTTGATTGATAGAAATCAAAAAGTCCTCTCTGGCCTCTCCTTCATATATGGTTTGCCCACTTCTCCATTCTTCCCTCCCAACCAGAATTCTAAAGGTCTAATAAGTACATGGATGTTTTCCAAACTGTATATTGACAGTTCCTCTATATATGAGAAAACAGAGGCCCAGAACAATCCAGTAGCCTTCCCCAGCCACGTAACATGGTTGTAGAGCAGTGCCTTTGTCCAGTGGTGTTCTTGGCCCAGTGTTCATGCTCCTTACTGATGAATACATACACTCTTTGCCTTTACTCTACAAAATTTAATACTGCTGTTACCAGGTGATAGAGAAAAGAGAACCTTAGGAAATAATACCTGTTTGGGGGAAAAACAACCCAGGATCAACCTCTTTATCACAACTTGGAAAGCTACAGTTTTTATACTAGTGAGTAGAAATCTAACAAAAGAGTTAGAGCAACCATATGTAAAGTGCATGCAGTGACAGTGACTATATTTTCTGGCATGAATTAATGAATTACTAATAATGTTACAGAAATCCTTCCCCTTTGAAATTACCTCAAAAATAGTTCTGTTGGTTTGGGTAAGATTTCATTTTTGGTAGTGCTGAATTGGCAGAAGTAGTTTATTTCATTTAAAAAAATTTGAGAACCACTTCAATCTACTATTCTAATAGAGTTTCACTCTTTGGAGACCTGATTAAGACTTGAGTTTGTGCTCCTTCTACCTGCCCCTTTCTTTTTTTTTTTTTTTTTTTTTTTTAAATGTTTTATTTTTTAGTTGTAGGTGACAGAATATCTTTATTTTATTTTTATGTGGTGCTGAGGATCGAACCCAGGGCCTTATGCGTGCTAGGCGAGCACGCTACCACTGTGCCATAATCCCAGCCCCTCTTTTTCCCTTTCTATTTGCCAGTTGTTGCCTTGTTACTGAGAATATAAAGAAAAGTAAAATGTGGATCCTGCCTTCAAAAGTGAGTAATCTAGTGGGGGAGGAGACGTGTAAACATAACAGTTGAAATACAGCATGGTTAGAGCCTCACTAGAGTTTTGAGCATAGTGCTGTGAGAGACTGAGAAGGGAGTGACTGTCATCTGGTAGCAGGAGAAGCAGATAACTTGTGTGGCCAGTGGATAATAGCTATCCCAGTTACCAGTTATCTGTTACCAGTGTATAGCCTGGAGTGCAGTTAGGAAATGCAGTCTCTAGCCTTGACCTTCTTATGCTTATACATATTGCGAGTAACTCTTGGGCTCTCTGATAGACTGTTGGGAAGACCATAAGTCTGCTGGTTGCCTTACTCGAGATATCTGAAGTTCTTTTTTTCCTAGATGAGTCATGGTATATACTTAAGAAGGTGACAGAGCACACATTTCAAGGATGTTCTTTATGCTCAGGGAGATACCAAATCATGGAAAATTATTTTCTAGGACTGTTACGATTTTAGGAGGACTCTGCTGTAGAGAACTTAATATTTCAAAAATTATGACAGAAACAGACAAAAATGCAGGCTCAGCAGAAACTGTATGCTGCAAACCATATTAACAACCTAGGACCACCTGTTCATCTGGGAGTTATGGGCCCAAGATACAGTAAAATCTTCCAGTCCCAGATTGCAGTGTTAAATCATTTTATAGAAAGTAGTATGTTTATAGAAAAATTCTCTTCTCTGGGGGATTGCCCAGAGCATTTTCCACAGAGGTCTTTCATTTGACATATACTACCCTGTCCTGCTCTTGGTTTTTTAAATATACGTTTATTTGCCCCTTTTATGTGGTTTTTAATTCACTGTATATACAGTGTGCCAAAACATATTGAAAACAGTTTCCAAGTGAGTTCTCAACATTTATACCAACTTAGAAGGTAAAATAAAACAGATTGAACATTCTCCATATTTTCCAACTGAGGGTTGGGTATTAAAAAAATAAACATCTATAGTGTAACTATGCTTGCATGAATTTGAGGGTGTTGTTTAAAACCAGCAGCTATGTTGGAAAAGGCAGATCAAAAGAAAATAGCCCTGAGCTTAAAAAAAAAAAAAGTAATAATCTAGGGGAAGTAAGAAGGTAAAGAGATACTGAGTGCTCACTGTGTGCCATGTTGAGATTTAGAGAGCTTTGCTAGAAGTCTTATAATCATTTAAATCTGATAATACAGTTCTGCTTCAAAAAACAGTGATTTTTGTGCCCTGTTTTTGCACAGAATTGTTTATCGTATAGTATCTGTCAATTGCAGAATTAAAGAAGTGGGCTTAAAAAGATAATCCAGGTGTTTTATTACTGTCCTCACCTTGTGACTTTCTTTTCTTTACTTTTATTATGACAGTTTTGAAGAGATAGAAAAGTATGGACAATATAACAAGCACCCCTATATCTCCTACCTGGAATTGATAGATTTTGAACAGATTAAACATTATAGAGTCAGCTGATGTTCCTTTAAGTCCCTCTCTAGTCCTAGTTCCTTCCCTGTCCTGTAAGACTTGAACTTCATGGCAATTTTGATCAGCCAGGACTAATGTAATGCATAGATCTATTAATAAAACCTATTCCAAACTTGAGACTTTGTGGTCTCCTGAAAACATGTCCAAAGATGGCAGTTTGAGAAACCCAGTGATAAAAGTTGCTCTATTTGTTAGTAATACTGATTATAGGTGGCTATCTAGGTGGTTATGATTAGACTGAATATTTTTTAGATAATCCTAAAAATCAGAATATTAAAGTAAAAATGATTCTAGTATACTTCTGAGCTCAGAGTTCAAGAATCCATGAACACCTGAAACAATCAGTTATTCGCACTTGGATGGCAGTAAATTTTAATAACTGCATAGCAGAACTCGTTATATTTGAGTATAACATTTTTAAAATTTATATACTTTCCATAATTATTTCCTATTTTGTTTTTTTCCATGTTTCTTTGAAGTTCTTTTCAAAAAATGTCATCTTAGGTTTCTAAAGGAAATGAGGAAAAAAGGGACAGCGCTGCATTTGGTCACAGCTGGAAAATAAGGTTCATGTTGATGTGTGTTCTGGATCAGAGAGAAAGGTGAACTCAATGAAGAGGGACAAACCTGAGCTGAAGTATGCTCACCTCCTGGAGAGATTATATGCCAAATGCTTTGGCTAAAGTTTCTAAGATGTTACTTTGTTTTTTTAAATGTTTTTTTCCCCTCCAGTCCTTAAAGATTTCTAGTGTTTAATCTGAGCTACAGCAAGGAGACTGTGGGGTTAGGCAGAACGTTGTAAACAGTACTGACTGTCACAGTTTAAAATATACAATTAATTATGCTGGCTTTTCGAATTTATCAAAGTATGGTAACCTAGAGAATTACCTCTGGAAGGGAATCTAAATGTTATTTTTTAAGCTCTGCTGCCACCTAGTGGATTGTACATTTTCCTTTGTTGAGAGAATGTGCTCCAAAGCACAAGAAAAGTAGAGTTTGGGGGAAGAAACCATTATCTCTGTGATAAAACCTATTTTCTTTTCCAGTCATAGGAGGGCAGCCGAGGTCTAAGTGGGCTTACATGCTAGATGTGGGGTTGCCTTACAGCCTGACCAGAAGTGGGCACTGTTGAGCTAGGAACAAAAGGGCCCAGAACCTTAGGGTGGCCCAAGGGTTTTATTACACAGAAAAGAAATCTGACCACCTCAGATTTCACCTGTTTCTTTTTCTTATCAGTTCAAGAGCTTCCTTTTGGGGTATATTCTAGACCTTTTATTGCTTTCAACAATGAGCTTCCACTGATAATCTTCAATTTTTTATTGAAGAGGGACCTATTTTTATTTTGTCTTAGACATTTCTGCCTTATATTGAATTAGGTCTAGTCACCACATAAATTCTCCAAGAGTGTACTAGCCTACATTTGTAGAAAATCTTCTGAGGTAGGCACAATTTTACCCTTTTTTCCAACTCATTCCCCCCTAGTTGGAAAGTGAGATTAAATTACCTTTCATTCTTAAAACCTTGAATCTGCTTATTTTATTACTAAAAGAACACTAATTGATGACTCTTTATTTGGTGACTGAACCCTATTTGGTGTTTGGTCCATAAGACTACCAAAGCGGTGAGGGAGAGAATATCAAGTATATTTGTGTTTATGAATTTTGTTGCTGTCTTAACTCCCTGCCTCACTTTCTCCTCCCTTGGAGTGGATGGCTCCCATTCTGGGACATCCCCTTCTTCCTCTGTTGTATAGGACCCTTTCTGGGTTCTTATGTCCACTGTGCATACCCTTAAGGCTGCTTTATCACATTGTTATAAAACTGTTCATTCACATTCCTATCTCTCTCCCACTGGATTCTCAAGTTACCTGAGAGTAGGGACCTCAGGGTTTGGCATAGGACTAACAGTCCCAGTGCATGCTTGTTGAATGAGTGTCTGAGTGTATGGATGAATAAATAATTTTCACCTGTAAGACACATAGCTATGTGTTAGTTACTTGGATGCTGTGGAAGAAAACAGTGAAGGAAAATACTGATAAAAGAGGCTGTGCTGTGGGAAGCAGTTGTGATGACAAGTTGGAAGACCTGCACTGTGGGCTTGGTGTGGTTGTTTAGTTGAAGGGACAACTAAGCTTGTTTCTGTGCCTCAGTTTCCCTATCTACACAGGTGTGTGGCCTGGATAATAATCAAATCCTCTTCCAGCTACTTACCTTTCATTATATAATTTATGATGGTCCCTTTTGTGTTTGAAGAGGATTGTGCTGTTTTTGTGGATCCTCAGTTGGGTTTTGCTTTTGTTTTTCCTTCAGTTGTTGCTTTTTATCTTTATTTCCAGATTTACACCATCCATTCATAGAATGTGAAATGTTAAAGTTCATAACAAAATGCACACTTTCTATATAAGGCCTTTTACAAAGTTAAATGACATTTGTAAAATGTCTTAACACTGACTACATTACCAACCTTGTAGGTTCACATGCTTTCCATGTGTACTTTTACCAATATTAACACGTTTGATTTTTACTACCCACTCTGAGAAGAGGAGGTAGACAGTAAGTAGTATTCCTATTTTATGCCTGAGACAATTAAACCTTGGTGAAATTTAAGTTGACTTCCCCTGGCTGTGGAACTAATAAGTGGCTGAATGTGAACTTGATAGTGGACATTTGGACTCTAAACTTTTATATTATTTGCTTTCTATTATGTTCAAGGATTTTTTTTTTTTTTTTTTTTGGTATGGGAAATTGAACTCAGGAGTACTCAACCACTGAGCCACATTCCCATCCCTATTTTGTGTTTTATGTAGAGACAGGGCCTCACTGAGTTGCTTAGTGTCTCACCATTGCTGAGGCTGGCTTTGAACTTGCAATGCTCCTGTCTCAGCCCCCCAAAGTGCTGGGATTACAGGTGTGCGCCACTGCGCCCAGCTATGTTCAAGGACTTTTGAGTGATGACTGTAGACAAGTTCCCATTAAAAGATTTTAATTAAAGATAAAGTTGCTTTTTTTTTTTTAAATGGGAAAATTTAGGAGAGGTTCATAAGAAAGGATGAAGACAGGCACTCTCAAATATTTCTGCAAAGTCAGGCATCCCTAATGTGGTCCAGGAGAAATGCAGGAGAATGCAGATCAGACCTGACTTAAATCTAATGAGGATGACTGTGGCCTGGCACCTTCTACAGTGTGGAAGTATTCTGGCTTTGCATTGCCCAGTGTAGTAACCACTAGGCACATGTGGTTACTGACTATTTGAAATGTGGCTTAAGTACATGAGGAATTGAATTTTTAATTTAATTATTATTACTTCATACTGGGGATTGAACCCCCAGGCAGGGCCTTGGACGTGCTAGGCAAGTGCTCTATCACTGAATTACATCGCCAGCCCTTCTTATTTTATTATTGTTGTTGTTGTTATACTAGGGATTGAACCCAGAGGATTCTATCAACTGAGCTATACCCCCAACCCGTTTTTATTTTTAAAAATTTGAGACAGGGTCTCACCAAGTTGCTCAAATTGACCTTGAACTTAGACCCCTCTTGATAGCTTCCCTCCGAGTAGTTAGGATTACAGGTATGCACCTAATTTCACTTAATTTTATCTAAGTTTAAATAGTCACCTATTTAAACTACTAGTGCCTATAGTGTTGAACAGCAGAGCTCTGATTTGTCAAATTTTGTCAAATTTGTCAAATTTTGAGGTTATAGTTTCCTCATCTCTAAAATGAGAGGATTGGCTGATTTCTGAAGTTCATTTCATTTTTAAAATATCTCATCTGTGCCTTCTAAAATTATGATTCATATTGAGCTCTGAACTTGGAATTTCTGCAGAATGGTTTTGATTTACATTATTTCAAATTTCAGTTTTAATTGGGTGGCCAGTGTCCAGGAAGAGATAGATTCTAAGGAAAATTCAGTATTTGATCATATCTGCCTAGTGCTAGTGTCTGAATAGAGATGTAGCTAGAGAAGAATACACTTCCAAATAAAAATGACCCTGTCTGGCATTATTTCTATCTATAGAGTTATTATTTTTAACAGTTCTTTCTTATGCTAGCTTTCTTTTAAGATGATTAGAATAGACTGATCAATGTCACTGGCCTTTATGCATGGGTAAAATAGATTGAAGAAATCCTACTAACTTTCTCAGTAGGTGTCCTTCATTTTGACATTTCCATATTTCAGTATCAGGGGAGAAGATTTTATTAGTCATTTTCCCAAAACCTTTATCCCCTTGTTAACAGCTGAAACCACTCTTTGAACTGTTGAATAGTCTGATTTTGTTGAACTAGCTTTGTGTGTGTGTGTGTGTGTGTGTGTGTGTGTGTATATGGTACTGGGAATCTCACCCAGAGCTTCACACATGCTAAGCAAGCTATATCTTCAGCCCAGAACTATCATTTCAAAGAATTCTAGGACTTCTGCTTTTGGAATAGTGTCTGATAAATATATCTTTGCCTTACAAGAAGGCAAAGATCTTTGTAAGTGGGATTTTCTGAAAACCACTGAAAAAGAGACTCCTTTACTATCATGAGTTATTTTTGCCTTCCACATGAACTGGCCTCAGAATCTTAGATTTTAATGTTTTAATATAAGATGTTAAAATTTGACTTTTGTTTTAAACTAGGAGTCCTTTTATAATTCTAAATGTGTCAAGAGTTTATTCGCTAAAATGGCCTTATGCTCTGGTCTTCTCTCACCATTAGAACTGTTGGTTATTAGAACTGATGTGAATTGGTTCATAGTCCGTTGCTAGAATTCGTTTTAACAAATTTGATGGAATGAACAGGTGAGTTTTAATAGGTCTGTTTGTTCTTGTTTAGCACTGTGAACACTTTGAGCTCCCTGTTTTTGCTTTTTTCTTTTACACATTTCTCACAGTTCCACTGAAATCTGTAGTTATGTAGCATATCTTTTTAAATGTCATTGTTAGTGAAATGAAAGCTTTCTGGATGGAAGCTCTGACACTGGAATGTCTAGTTACTTGAAGCAGTATGCAAAATAAGGCAATGCCCTTTTTACCTACTGGAGTGGGGAGCCCAGTTCTGAAAGGTAGTGTTTCCCAACCTTTTTCAAGTCATGGCATACGTAGAAAGTTATAGCATTTTTGTGGTACACTTTAGGAAAATTGGCAGCTTGTGGAAACATTGGAAGGAGCAGGAGATTAGTTTCTGGCTATACTCATCACGGGGTCCACTAAGTGGGAAACTGCCTCTGAGGACAAAAAAGGAAGGCCGAATCTTTCTGAAATGGTGACACCTCACAATTTCCAGATCCCAGTTCCCTCCTGCTGTAGCAGCAGTTGAACCACTTCTTTTGGAGTCATTTCCCACCTTACTCAAAATAACCTTATCTTCAAAGAAAATTAAATTCTTTCTTTTCCTTTGGTCCTTTATTAAATCTGAGATTGAGAATTTTTTTTCCTACTTTCTTGAATCCTCTTTCTTCCTGTCCTCCTCAAAGCTGAAAATCAATGCTTTAGGAACATTCCAACTCCAGAATGTTTTTTTAGGTAAAACTGCAACCCTTTCACCTCAGAATTTGTGGGCCAGCAGATGGAAGTGACTTATGTAAAGTAATACAGCTAACTAATGAGAGTTGGAGTTAGAGCCCATGTTTCCCAGTCCCTAGTCAGTTTTGCCTTCGTGGGCTTGGAATTTAGGTTTAAACATTATTTTTATATATACTGTTCCCAAAAAATATTCTGTGAAAAATATTTGCCTCATTCTGTTTGTTCTAGCTTGGCTCAAACACTGTCCTGAGTTTAGGAACCCCATAACTGTCCCATTGGATTTTGGGGGAACCTATCTGTAGTATCATAAGACATTTTACCTTTCTCCTTCTTTCTTTTAGGTTCACTTTTTGATGTCCCTTGGATAAAAGTTCTTGAGACAGCAGCTTGTTGCACCCATGGATTCTTCAGATTTGTACTCAACTCTTAACTCTCATTTGGTCTGCAGGTAGAGAGCCTGGAGAATTCTTTCTCTTTGTGTCAGACCAGCTTTGTAATGAATGTTTGTTAATATAACCTCTGCTTTCCATAAATTGTAACTTGTTACCTTCCACATTAAAAAACTACATGCTACTCCTCCCTATGCCTCTGTTTTTTGTTTTTATTTTATTTTATTTTTGTTGGTATCAAAATCCCCCATTCCTGTGTGCTAATAAGCTCTTTATTAACTGGTAACTTGTAACTGTGACCCTGCATGTTTGTTTTTATTAAGTGTATTTGAAGTTAATGACAAAAGGCATTGCTGACAACCCTGGGAAATGGCAGTTCTTTGTCCTTTGCCTGCAGCAGGCAGTCCTTTGCTAATCCTTCAATTGTTACAGGTGGTTCCGCTCTTCAGACACAATACATCCCTGGAGCTGTGCCATTAAGCACTTTGTTAGAAATTGAACTAAAGAGTGTGCTTTCACATTTACATTTGTTTCAGCATGCTTCAGTGGTGAAAAATGAAATGTGCATCTCTTAGGCAGTGTAAGCAGAGTGCAAAAAGTGGGGATTGTGTGTATGTTGATTTGTATAGTGTGATATTCTCTATAGCACCTTCACAGACATTCTCATTTTATTCCTGAAATTTTCTCAGGGGTTCTAATTACATAGGTGAGGAAATCCAAGCTAGATTTGTGCTTTAAGATCAGTTCATGACAAAGCTTGGGTAGAATATAGTTTTGCTGGCTGAATATGGTTCTGGGCATATTTATATATACCATGCAAACAACCCTGTTGCCCTCATAGGTGCAGTAGGGTTGCCGAATATGGGAAACAAGCCAAGTTGAGAGTTCCACTATTTAAAGCTAACTTCTGAGATGAGTCATGCTCCAGAGATTCTCCAGTGTGGCTACCCAGTAGCACAGTCTGGGGAACTCAAAATTCTGATGCTTGGGTCACACCAGACTAATTAAATCCTTGGGGTGATGTTGGAGGTTAAGCCACCCAAGTGATTTCAATGTACAGTCATATTGGGGGAGCAGGACTTTGGATTCTTGCTACTCAGAATGTAGTTACTGGTTAGCAGTGTTGACATCACCTAGGAATTTATTTGTAAAGAAGACTCCCAGGCCTTACCCCAAAACTTGCAAAATATTTAATAAAGTCCCACATTTAATGTGATTTGTGTGCACATTAAAGTTTGAGAAGCACTGATCTAGAGTAGTGGTTTTCAAATTTCTGTGTACTTTGCAGTTACCTGGGAACTTTGTAAAAAGCTTGGGTCATCAATTCTGTGTTGTTAGTTCTCTGCCTCAGGTTTGAGAACATGATAGGAGTCACTAGGCTTTTTAAAACATGAGTGTGACTGTGTTCCAGTGTAACTATTGACAAAACTGGCTGTGGATCTCTGGCCTATGTGTTACCACCCTATGTATAACTAGCAGCCTATCCTGGATTTTGGGGGGCTAGGTTTGGGCATTCACCACATAAGAAACCAGCAAAGCTCTCCAGTTTGATCAAACTGCATAAAATTCCTTTATTCCTCATTTGCCTCCTTCTTAAGCAGGTGGCTGAGTCTTAGCAGTGAGGATTCAAGCCGGGTCCCTTGGCTGGGCTGCTGGTAACAGAAGGATAAATTCACTAAAATTATGAGGGAGCACTTTAATTTGCTTTAAAATTTAGTATACAGATGTCATAGCATTATCAGGAGTCTTCCAGATTATTTTTAGTCTAGGTATTTCAAATAAAAACATCTGAATTTTAAGACAAGTTAAAAGCTGAGAATGATAGTAATAACTATCAAGGAAGACATTAAAATTTTCAGAGCCTTTACAGATTAAAAGTTTCTGACAATGATCTTGAGGTACACGGTACCCATACTAAATTCCCAGGTATCAGATTAATTTGTATCTTAGAGGTGGTGATTTACTGAAGCCAGTTATCATATGGGAAACTAACTCTGGTGTGTCTTTTCATCATTTGCAACATGGTAAAAACCTGCAGACTGTGATGTCTTGAGATTTAAATTTAAAGGTAGCTAAGTTGTTTTCTGGCCTTTGTCGATTTACTTTCTGGTCCTCTATTCCTTATGCACAGAAGAATTAGCCGTGGGACTATTCTTTCAAGCTTAAAGAAATGCATTGTTCTCCCTTCCTCAACTGGGTTTCCGATTTTTTGGTGTTATTTTAGCTGAAGTGTTTTGAAGGAGTTGATTTTGAGTACTACTGTATAGATGGAGGTATACCCTAGCATTTCCGGCTGCTTCCAGCTCAATACCTCTTTAGGGTGGTTAATTTTCTGTGCTCTTTTTTGGGGCCGGAAGCCATCTACCACAACCACTGTACATCATCTATTCTCTGCTACTCTTTGCAGTGGTGGGAAGCCCAGCCCTGCACACCTCCTCCCTCATATTTCCTGTACCCTATCACATGGAAACCATCTCTCATGTTTTCTTCTCTTAGCAGCCTATACCTTTGTCCTCTTTGATCACATTCTTTCATCTTGGGCTTCAAAACACTTTTGTTATGATGGTTGGAAAATACTAGATAGGTCATTGAGGCCTGTTCCCTGGTTTGGGACGCTCAGCAAGCTAGTGCTGGCCAGTCAGCAGCAGCTAGGAGCTTGTTTACAAACAGCATGACCCTGCTACTCTGTGGTTATCAGGTTGTGTCCCTGGGCTCTGGATGTCTAGACTATAAATTTGAGTGCTCTATTACTTTAAAACTACAGTTAATTAAAAAAAATTTAACAAATATGAAAAATGGGTTTCTCCTGCAGGAGAAAACACTTTCTTGAACAGGAACTTAGGTGAGGCACTAAAAAAAAAAGTGGGACTGAGGTTTATGAAGGACCAGATGAAAAGTAATTTATGTGCTTACATAAAATTTACAGTCAAATCTGTGATCATGCAGAACTTTTTTTTCTTTTTTCTTTTGTGGTAGTAGGGAATGAACCCAGTGTGCTCTACCACTGAGCTATATCCCCAGCGCTTTTTAATTTTTTGATGGAGTCTCATTAAGTTGCCCAAGCTGGTCTTGAATTTGATTCTCCTGCCTCAGCCTCCTGAGTAGTTGGTATTATGGGTGCATGCCACCATTCTCAATTCACAACTGTTTTTAGTGGAATACGTTGAGTATTTTCAAATCATCAGGCAGCCTGATGTTGAGGAAAACACTTTGCATGATCTGAAAATGTTGAATCATGGACTTGTTCTGCCACTTATTGTCTGTTGACCTTTTGTAGACTTTTTGTCTCTAAAATTTAGCAAATAATTAAGACCCTAGGCGCTCTGCTAGATAGTGTAGGGGATTATAAAAGATAAGACAGCCCTTGCTGCCTAGGAAAGAGTGAGCTACCACTGAGCATCTACTCCATGTCTGGCATGGTGTTAAATGCCTACCCTCCTGTGAGGTATATTCTATAATCTCTTAAGGTAGATGGGTGGTATTCTCATTTTCCAAATGAGGAAATGGAGATTTAGTTTGCCAGTGTTAGGATTTGAATCTTATTTCTGTCTGACTCAAAAGCATTTGGACTGGGCTTTGAATTAGAGGAGTAATAACAACCATGGGGATAATAATACTTCATGGGAAAATACCTAAATAACGTAACTGCTCTGCATCAGTACTCTCATAGCAGTGATTAGAAATGCTGAGAACTATTCACCAAAACACTACTTTTTTCCATTTTCACACTGAACATCCATTTTACTGGTTAGCCAAAGGACTGTGGTAGCCAGTGATAGGCTTTGCTTTTTTCTGGAAGGAGAGAGCTCTTCCTAGGAGCCTCAACTCTTCAGGCCTGCTCTACATTGTTAAATCCCAGGGATGAACAACTTTGTTTTAATGTTTTACTGAAAATTTCTCTCTCTCACACACACACACACCGAGGGACTAGTAACACAAACTCCCAGATTTCTAATGCTCAGCTTCAGCAATTATCAACATTTTACTTCAATCTGGTTGCAGGATGATTTCATTCCTTCTGTTATTACTCCATTTAGTTAACGAACGTTTGAATACCTAGAGTGTGCCAGGTGCTAGAGTTACAGAAGTGATCAGAGATTCTAGTAGGGAAGAGCTAAGTTAGCACGTAATTGGAATAATTCTAAGTGGAATAATTGTAAGGATATGTACAGTATGATGTGATATGAAATAGGGATGGGAAAAGAGCCACCTGAGTGGTCAGGAAAGACCTGAGTAGATGGCATTCAGAGGAAAGAGTCAGCTAAGGGACTGGCCATGGGGAGTGTGTCTAGACATTATTAAACTTCTGCCAGATGATTGAGTAGTAGAATTTGTACAGGAGGAAAATATTGCCTCCTCAGACTACCAGTATCAACAAATATTTATTGAGTGTATGAGCTCTGCTCTGGCATTCTAATCCTAAGCAGGGGCCAAGTAGGTGCTAACAGTCACAGAAAAAGGAAGGCACATTGAGGCAGAATACAAGACACTGGTTCTGGAGGGGTTACTCAGAAGACCAGCCAGTTTGTGCCCCTTCATTTACGATGGCTGCGCTTAGCACCTGAGACTTTTGGGTCTGTGATGCTTGGTGGGAAGTTAGGGGATTAGGATCTGGTTAACTGTGATTGTATGCAAGCCACTTCACCTATTTCCTAATTTATAAAAGGGGGAGATAAATATTATGCCTATTGCTTAGGCTTATTGTGAAGATCAGAGGAGGTAATGTTTGCTTTGGTGGTGTACAGACACAGGACTCTGTTAATAAGGATTCTTGATAACGATGCTATCCACCCATGTCCTTTGGTGTAAATCATGGGAGTAACTTGGTCAGCTAGGAGAAAGGAGAATACTATAAAGGCAGATAAAAAAGTGTCTTGCAGTCTTCACTGGAAAGAATTCCCTTTCAAGATTAACTTAGTTTCTTCCTGTCTAGGTGAGAAGCATGAAATGGAGACCAGGTGCTCATTGCTATCTAAACCACATTCCTTCATTTACTTAAACTCTCTTAAGTCTTCAAAGCCCTGTCTTCTTAAATTTATAGCTCTTCCTCTAATATTTTCCTTTTTTCTCTACTGCTAAATTTTATGTGGTGGTTCAGAGAAAGGGTAGACCATCACTTTTCCTTGTGTTCCTGTTCCTCAGTTGGATTTCAGGAAGACTTTGGAATGGGAACATGTCTCAGACACTGAGCTCCTCTTCCAAGGCGGATGCCCCTGGAAGACTTAAGGTATTCTGGCCTGAGAAAAGGAAGCTGCTCAGAAAACCTGGTAGCTGGAAGGTGCTGCAGAGGTCTGGCTTCATGCTTTCAGACTCTGCCCTGCCGGTGGGAGAAAGCAGGGTCCTTCTGAAAGCAGGGAAGACCTCAGGGGTCAAGAGAGCAGGTAAGACTGGGCATGACACAGTGAGAGGAGCCAGGGAGGCCAGGAGTGCTGGCTGTTGCCAGGAACTCAGCCATAGTCAGCCTTGCCAGTGCCTCCTGGTCTTGTGATTTCCCCACCATCAAGCTCTCCCAGAAGCTGGAAGTGGTGGAAGGAGTGACAAAATGTACACAATGGTGTGAAGAGCAGCTCCTGGGGCCACAAGGACAGCAGCCATCCACTATGGTAAACACTGAGCTCACCTAGGCACCAGCTTAGTTAAGCAACAGCCAGCCCCACTTTCATCTCAGCATGGTGGTGCAGTCTGACCAAGTCCGACCTCATCTTTCTGCGCATCTGAGTTCGAGTTCCATCTTTCTGCGCATTCCGATGCACCACTGGTTTTATATTTGCATTGGGATTTCAGTTCACTAAGCATTTTCATGCCCATTATCTCTTTCAGTCCCTTCAATAACATTGAGGAGAAGGTGGGCAAGTATTCTTCTCTTCATCTGAGTAATGAAAAACTGAGGCTCAGAAAAGTTAAAAGCCCTGGGAAAGAAGGCTAGTGAGGGACTGTGAAGCTTACAGATATAGGGCTGGTTCTCCTGATTCCTGCCTGAGGACTGCCCCCATAATATATTAACAGAAGCCATGAAATTACAGCCATGGACATTCTCTTTCATGCCCATGTACTCACTGACTTTTAGCTTCTTGAGCTCAGGAACTCAGTGTGTGTGAACACAGAATGGGAACAGTATTGAGACACGTTTATACACATTAAAATGCACAAATCTTACTTGTATGCCTCTTGCTATGTGTACATCCCACGTGGCCATTACTCAGAAACAGATGTAGTGTTTTCCACCATGGGAGGTTCTCTTGTGCCCCTTTCCAGTCAGTCCTACTCTAGAGGTGACCTGTACTCTGATACTTACCACTGGTGATTGCTTTTGCCTGTTTTTGAATTTCCTCTGTGTGAAGTCACATGGTTTGTACAGAGGCTGAATCCCTAGAGTCTGGCACAGAGTCTGGCACATGCCAGGTACAATATGTGAAAGAAAGCCTAGGAAAGAATACTGGACCCACTGGGAAGCCGGTTATAGGTAGTCAGTGACCTGTCTAGGGCATGGGACCAGGAGAGCCGTGGATGCTGGGCCAGCCCAGGCTCTCTGATCCTGATTGGAAACTCCTAGTAGTGCACCCTTTGCTTCTTTCTGGGCTGCCTTTAGTGAAGTGGATCTCTTTTGATCCTGGGCAGGCAGTGCCCCCTGCTGCCTGAGGGCCTGACCTTACTCTTCTGTGGGGCAACAGGATCATGTGGGCCTGGAACCCCAGTGCAGACTGGCTGGCACCAAGTAGGGGCCTGTGAAACAAGAGAAGTCATTGGCCATCTTATTTTCCTTTGAATAGAGGTTTTTCCTAAATATTGGGGACTTTTCCTCCCCAGAATGAACAGACCAAGGATAAGAGGTCTTTTTGGTGGAGCACTGCTGCCCCCAGGTGGGTGGCTTGGGACATTACCACAGAACAGGACATAAAGACTGGTGTTTTTCAGATCTCAGCTTCTGTTCCTCCTTTCTTGTATATACTGGTCTCCTGGTCCCTGAAGAGCAGAGGTCTACCAGGGCCATCGCTTGCACTTCAGTCTCAACCTGGAGTGGGGGCAAGTGAGGGTGGGATTCCTGGGGGGAAATGTCCTTCAGAGAACCAGCTCAGTTGTGTGTGTGGGCAGAGGCAGCCCCTCACATCCTTCCTGCCCAGGGTAGGATGGGCTGGACATAAGCTTTGTAAATCTGTCCTTGACTAAGGGTCTAATAAGGTTTGATCTTGGGGCAGCAGAGCTGAGTGAGGGAGGCTTCTCAGCAGTGGGGGACAGCACTTCCCCCACCTACTGTGGGGGTGTGGGGTGTGGGTGCTAGTCAGCAGAGGGGCCCGCCAGCCCCGCCCAATGTGGTTTGGTGGCCTTCTTTTTGCACCTGTGGTTGGGGGTGGTGTAACGGCCCAGCCTGCCTCCTCTTGGCACGTGGCTTAGGGTGATGCTATCTCTAACTCTATATTTTTAATTCTTCTTTCCAGAGGATGTGGCTTCTGTGGGCAGGCTTCAAAGGGTGCCCTATTTGCCCCTGTCAGCAACCATAACGTCATGGAAATGGGAGGGGGCTTCCTATCCCCAAACACCTGGAGGGAAGTAGGAGACTCTTTCCACTTCCTGTTCTACTTCTGGCTACTGACTCAATGTCTGACCTGTTTATTAATTTCAAAATGCAGTTTTCTGGGTGATGCTCAGAGGAAACCCTATGTATGTGTGTGTCCATATGGAAGGAGGCCTGAAGTCTGTCTTATTACCCAAGTGGCCTCTACACAGAGAGAAGGCACTGGCTGTCCTGCAGCCCTCCAGCAATCAGTGTATTTTATTAGCAGGAAGGATGGCACTGGGTCTTGGTGTGGCTCACTCCCCCTTCTTCCCACATGTTACTTGAAGAGGTAGACTGGAGACTGGGTTTAGGGTGGGTCACGTGGAGAAGCTGAAGTGGAACAGTGAAGTGACCTTGGGCCCTGGACCTTGGTGTGGTCACATGTGACTGGAGCCCAGACTCCTGAGAGCCTGTGTGCTTCCCAGAGTAACTGTTCTCCAGGCTTTGGTGGACAAATGCCTGCCTGGGGCTACCCTGGCCCTTGGCCACCACTCAGTTGTGTTTTTTTTTTTTTAATGTGTTTTGCCAAGTTACTCTTGGCTCCCAGCAAAACTGTGAAATGGTGGTTTACCTGGCTACCTCCTCTCTGAATCCCTACTTTTTCCTATACTCCCTAACCCTCAAACTCTGCTACCTATCTAGTGCCTAATGGTGCTAATAATTCATTTGTTTATTTGGTGGCATCTGCTGTGTGCCAGACATTGTGCTAGCCATTGGGGACACACCAATTACCAAGACACTCTTCTTACCACAAGGAGTGCATAGCTGCAGGAATTCCTTGCTGCTTACTTAATAAGGTGATATTAGGGTTTTACATATGACCTAGGGGAGTTCAAGTTTATGAGAGACACAAAAAACTCCTTTAAGACTCTGGTGGCTGCCTGTCTAATGGTGAGTAATAGCAGGGGGCTGCACTATGGAAATTGAAGACCCTGGATGCTCCTGAACCACATCCTTACTTAATCTGCAGTTTTCCTGACTGGCCTGTGACTCCAATTGCTCTAAGAGGGCAGATCTCTGAGGGAAGTTGCAGACAACACTCCACAGACTTAGGCCTAGGTCATGAGAGGTCATTTGGGTCCATTTATTTTCCCCTAAAGGGTTGACCTTTGGGGTAGTAGGGCATCTTTCCAGAGACATCCATTCTACAGCTGGCCCTGTTAACACCTTAATTGCTGAGTTGCCAACCTTGTCTCCATGAGGCTGGGTTCAAGCTGGTCAGTCTGTAGCTGCAGCCCAAGGCCCTGGCTCATAGGGACTGGGGCTCTGACCATACCTCCAGGTTTCCTCAGCTGCCTTTTCCCCTTCAGGTTAAACAATTCCCAGTTCTTACATTTGGGTACTCCATACTGAGGGACTCCGCAATGGTGGTGAGCTGAACTTCCTGGTGGGCACAGGAACCCTTATTGTGGGTTCCACAGGTCACTTCAATGCTCCGGGAGATCCCAGGTGGTGCCTGGAGTCTGATGTGAGAACAGAGTGGTCAAAGGTGGATGGAGCTGGGCGTGGTGGCACACGCCTGTAATCCCAGCACTTTGGGAGGCTGAGGCAGGAGAATCACGAGTTCAAAGCCAGCCTCAGCAACGGCGAGGCACTAAGCAACTCAGTGAGACCCTGTCTCTACATAAAATACAAAATAGGGCTGGGGATGTGGCTCAGTGGTCGAGTACCCCTGAGTTCAATCCCTTGTACCAAAAAAAAAAAAAAGGCTGGATGGAGTTTCTGCCCATGCCCCAATACTTGATGACCCTCAACCGTTTCCTCCTGGTCCACCTTACTGGCCTCAGCCCTTGCTGGCTTTAGGCTTAACAGCCTCAGATATGAGGGGAGGTTCTTGCTGAGACCAAGAAACCCTGGGTTTTAGATGGAAACTTCTTAGGCTTTGGATTTGATCCTGC
>PVHX01023406.1:0-25810 GCA_004024805.1 Geosciurus inauris
TAAAGATGGTTGATAAAAAATATATATAAATATATATATATATATACTGTTCATTGAAAGTGCATATAAAGATGTTTAATATGAAGAATGTAATCTGCTTATAATTTTGTGCAAAGTTAGAAAAATTATGATTGTAATAATTTTTTTTCTATTTGCCTCAACAAATATTTTCAGTGAATAGTGTGTACAGCTTCTGAAACTTTGTTTTTTTCTGTTATGTTTGATAACATGTATTAAAATGCAACTTTTGAGAAAAATAAGTAAAAAAAAATATATTGATAAAAAAAAATAAATAAACTATCAAAAAAAAAAAAAAGAACAGAGAACAGCCTATACAAACCTTGATTAGAATATCATGAGAATTTTGTTGGGTCTTACTTAATTTTTAAATGGTCATATTACATAATAAATTATATAGAATAGCCATTTTGAAAGATGAATAATGTAAAGATGCTTGACTCATACTAATATTGTTAAAAATATCAAAAATTATTAATATAATATACATTTTAATGTATTTAATTAAATATTGAATATTTGACTTTATTAAAAATATTTTGATAAAATAAAATTTAATAGTTTCAAAAGAAAAGGCTCTATAAGCAAATATATAAATATATACATAATATTAAAATTATGTAGCTTAGGCACTAGTAATAATGATACTATAATAAAATAGGTCAGAAAAATAGCTTATATTAAATTTATTGTATAATATTGGTTAAAATTAGTATTTTTCAGTTCATAATGATCTAATTGGAAGAAGAGAGTAAAATGTACATGAAAATCTTATATCATTTGCCAAGTGATTTACTAAAGAGTTAACTGAAAGCAGTGAACACTAAAAAATGAGGATAAAATATAGACGTATATATATCTGATATCAGGACAGATAATTATTTTAAAACATCATCACAATTGGGTAAATCATTACTATGCTCACACCTAATGAACTGTGCTTCTTAATGTCATGCCTCGGGGTAGTATATTCCCACTCACAGTAACTTCTGTTATCTAATGGGACATTAACAAGTAAAATACAAAGGCTTAATTAGTCATTATATAGGACCTTTGTCCACTTAGAGATCTCTCCTACTGGATCTCCTAGTCTTGGACTTCAGTCATCATACTAGAGAAATTCAAATCACAAGAAGAGTCCAGCAGAGACCCAAAGTTCTCTGGTGGAAGTGTCTGCTGATATCTTCAACAATAGCTACCCTTAATTGTAAGTTCTGAGAGAGAATTATACGGAATATGAGATATTCCATCACTGAACCCCATATAACTGCAGCATCAGCCTGCATGTTGAGTTGAATAGTCCAGATGAAATCAGTCAACACACAGAATTATGAATGATAATAAATTTGTTATTTTAAACTACTAAGATTTGGGGATTGTTTGATAGTCAGAAATATATAACCAGAGGAAAAAGTCTCTCATATATTTTTGTCTTAAAAGAAATATACAACATCCATACTTAAAGCAAATAATCTTGGGAAAATATTTGTTAAACTGATGAACAAGTGGTTAATAACATCTTTATCTAAAATATATTCAAATAAATTTTAAAAATAATAAGCTTCATCTTATTGGTTCATAACATACTTTAAAATGCCATAAATTCTGATGGAATTTAAGATTAGGAGGCCCAATCTATTAGACATTCCATAAGCATCAATCCATAGTTTTTTGTTTTATGTTTTTTGGTACCAGGGACTGAACCCAGCAGTGCTTAACCACTGAGACACATCCCCAGACCTTTTTTGTATTTTATTTAGAGACACGGTCTTGCTGAGTTGTTTAGGGTCTCGCTAAATTGCTGATGTTGGCTTTGAGCATGTAATCCTCCTGACTCAGCACCCCAAACCACTGAGATTATGGGTGAGTGCCACAGTACCCGGCTTCAGTCCATAGTTTTAAGTACTCAATATGTGCCATGCTACTGATAACATTCTGAAAGAACATTAGGAGAAAGAGATAAACAAAGATACTTTGCAAATGTTAATATTTGCTAGAAAATGTATCTTAAAATACAAAAAGAAAAAATGTAGGCACCAGATTACTTAAATAAATTTGAGCTGCACAATAACTAATGAAATTGCTTTCTTTTATGAACTTTTCCTTTATTTTCCATGTCATCTACTACAAATATGCTCTATTTATAAGTTAAGAAATTTAAAAAATTTAAATGTTTTAAAGATCAGGCTACAAACATTCAAGACTGACTTTCTTAGTTTCAAATTAGTCTCAATATATAAATTATTCTCTAATCAGAATATATTTCTCAACAAGGATCTTATACAGGGTATTGTGGGCTTGTTCCCTGTTTAGATTCAACTGCAGAAGTCCTGCTAATTAATTAGGGTCACATGAGGGGTGAAATGGTTTGGAGTTGACTGTCAACTTCCACTCTATGACAAAGTAGGAAGAGGTTAGCTCATGTTAAAGAAATAATTCTATTCAGGCTCTCATATTGTTTATATGTTTAATGTTTATTTTGGACAAGCATATTTTCATGTTTTTATTAATGTTCTCCCAATAGTATGTGATACTTCTTTTAAAAATATAATGGGCACAGACTGAGAAAAGAAGACAAAGAAACTAGGTTTATGCTTCCCTCTCAGTATTCACTGTTCATTTTTATACAAAAAAAAGTATTTAAAAGTTAATTTGTTGTCACCTTTTCTATGAAGATAAATGAAAAATTCTATTTTGACTTATGTCATGTTTTATTACATCTATTCTGCAAAGTTGAGAAGAGAGAAAATGAGTTGTTGACAGAACAGAAAGAAAACAAGGGCAAGCTAAGTAGCTCTTTGAGTCCTTTCAGATGCAATTCTGCGGTAGAAGATTACAAATTATTTTAATTATTGCCAATCAATAGGAGAGGGAGCATACACAAGAGTTCTGACTATTGGTTAAAGCTCATTTTTTAAAATGAGTATCTCCTCATTCCAAACTAAGAAACCATAGATTATTTAGATAATTACTTTATTTGTTAATATGACAGAACACCTGTGAGTTCTGACTATGCATTTTTAAATAACCTCTCCCAAAATAAAAATAAATTTTTCAATTTGATAACAGGGTTGATATCCTTTCATTCATATAGGATGTGGCATGTTTCCTCAATTCATGAACATCTGCCTTTCCACAGGACTGTTCTTCTCCATCAAAATACACAGAGTTAAAAAACAACAACAACAACATAATACCAGAATTCTAGACAGAGTTTTTCAGGACACCAGGACATTCTGTCACTCAGTGTCTTCAGCTGACCACTTCAAAGAATGTCTCTTGCCTCATAAGTCATTCAGGAAAAAATCAAATCACATCTAATTTATGGATAGCTGTGGTATCAATTATTGCATGCACTAATAAAGCTGAGCCCTCAGTACTTAAATTGTCAGAGAATTGGCATCTTTTGTAAATACAAAAAATTTTTAAGGTCTTATATATATCAAAACATAAGTAATATATTAATATGATTCTTAAAAAACTAAGAAAACTAATTTGAGTAAATAGTGTGCCTCTCCTTTTTCACTTCTTCATATTCTACAAATGTTGCAACTCTTGGACTTGTCTAAACAAAAAAGATGAAATGAAGAAGAATAAAAAAAAGAAATGAAAGTATCTAAAATTCCTATTCTTAACCTCATATACTAATATTTATGATAATTAAAAGTTCAATGTTGTAATAAATTGAATAATGTATTTATCCCTGCTTGTATGACTACAAATATTGCCTTTATTCATTTATTTAATCAGAGGTATGAACAAAATAAAACTATTGTTATATATACAAAAATATAGTACTAGTGTTTTAGATAAATTTTTCTGATTTGATTAGATTTTGATAGACCTTGAGAAACATTTTCTATTTATGACAATATATAAAATACTTTTATAATTATTTGTCAACTATGTTTGGTTAAGATATAAAGATACCTAGCCGGGCACGGTGGCACAAGCCTGTAATCCCAGCACTTAGGGAGGCTGAGACAGGAGAATCGCGAGTTCAAAGCCAGCCTCAGCAACGGCGAGGCACTAAGCAACTCAGTGAGACCCTGTCTCTACATAAAACACTGATGTGTCTCAGTGGTTGAGTGGCCCTGAGTTCAATCTCCAGGACCAAAAAAAAAAAAAAAAAAAGATATAAATATATCTTTGAATTAATATTTGAACCTGCTTTGTTTTTCAGGCAACATCTACCTTGAAAATTTTTGTCTATTGAATAAATGTCTTAAATATGTAAGAATCATTGATATCCAGCAAAAGATGACAAAAATAGACATTCACATGCAAATTTGGTAAAAGAATCAAGTACAAAGCTATCTATATCTGTACTTTCAAACATCCATTTATCCTTCCATTCTTCTATTCATCCATTGCTCACTCAATAGATATATATTATACACAGAGAGAGATATATATACATAATCACTCTGTATCACTCTATATCATGTATATGTACATAGAAAGAGATGATATATCATAATACATATAACCAGATGATATAACATTTCTCTCAATATATCATCTGCCAATTCACTTATTTATCAATATAATGACTCTTAGTTGACTTGAAGATATTTTTCCTTGGGGAATATTTGAGGTCTGTTTTTCTTAGTGTCTGTTTCAATAATTGTTGACTGAGTGCCTACTCTATCAGGGACTGTGCCAAAGTAAAGTAATAGTGAGGTGGAGATGTAATCTTGGCATTCACAATATGTGGAACCAACTTTAGTGGAAATACTAATGTAAGCATAATTTTAATTGATATTGATAATTAGTACAAAGCAAAATTCTCTATTGTTGTTTTAGGCCAAATCTGCATTATGAAAATACTCCTCTAGCAACTATCAGGAGAACAGATTTAAAAAAGTAAAATTTATGAAGTTTAGGGAGTTCCTATTATCTTGACACTCTTCTTTTACCATCCTTAATTACTGGGATATAGACCTAAGGGCAAAGGTGGTTCTAATCTACTACTAGCCAGATGTTTTTGAGGACATTTTCTGATCTATGGCCTGGATTCCAGTTTTGTATGTAATATTAATAACTGATAATTAATACTGATAGTATTATTGTATAACATGTTAATTAATGTTATTAATTATTAATAATATCATTTGTTATTTTTAAGTGATGAAATAATATTTGCTAATATTAAATATTATGCAGTATTAAAATATTCTTAAATATTAAGCTCTGATAATTTGTTTCTTGTCTCTGAAAATACATTGTAAACTCTGTAGGGCACAGTACAAAATACATACAGAATAATAATTGCTGTCTAAATAAATAGATGTGTGAAAATTCTGTCTAATGAATCATATTTTATAGGCTTAAATTCTCCTGAAACTCATTGCACACTTTGGAAACAAATTTTGTCAGTCAAGGTGCTCTCATTAAGGTGAGGCTCAGTCACAAAATCAAGTTTTGTCTGTTCCATACACTATTCTGTATGCTCTGTTTTCACTCAGTCCCTGGCTTCCAATCTGCTCTGATGTGAGGTCCTTTGTGCCTATGACAGGTGACTGTAAAAATTTTAACTATTATATAACTGTGCTTAATACCATTATTATATAATATGTTTGCATTTGCATAGGGCATTATGCAAATATTATATTAAAATTTGACATATCTACCTACCTATCAAACATAGCATTATACATTAGTCTTATTATTTCCAGTGATCTGTTTTGCCTATATAGTAAAATATTTTTCACATTATATATGCAAAATAGTTCTACAGAAACACCATTATGTACTTTTTTATTGATTTACGTGTGAAATCATCAATATAAAAACAGTTTACAGAACATGCAAGAATGCTATTACTTTGACAAGTAGTATGAATTAGGACAAGAATCATGAGAACACTGTGTGCTTCTGCATTACTTAAGCTGTGTGTACTCAGCACTCTTATAACTTAAAATAACCGTGCTTATTTAAATCTAATTTTGCATCATAAATGTATTCCTACTGAATTATTTACACTTTTGTTCACAACAACATTTAGATACATCATACAGTAAAGTTAGAGGAAATGTTTGGATGAAATATCATTTCATTAGCAGCATTTGTATATGATATTTGAGGTAAAAGTAGGATCCTCCTCATATTCGGCTTTTCTTCATTTTCCCAGGAATTAATAGAGGAAAATGTGAATGACCTCTCAAATCACTTAGATTTATTAAAAATAAATGATTGCATGTTTGGTGTATAAAAATATAAATCTATTTATTTAGACCCTCTCCATCATCCTTACTATAAAACCTATAGTTTTTAATTTCAGTAAATTAGAGAATATTTAATGAAAACATGGTATGCCTAATGCCCTTGTCTATGTATATGTAACCATAAAACTGAAGTCCATTTCACAGAGTAGCAATATTGTTTAACATTATTTATGGATATCATAGCAGGAGCAGCATATATTTGAGTAGAGATTGCTTACCAAATCTCTCTCTTGCCAATGGATTAAACCTCAGTAGAACAATCATATATTTTTAGAAAAAAATTTTTGCATCTTTCTTCCACTAACTATACTGCTTATAAGCATGAGTACAAATGATGCAGTTTCTTAATATCAAAAGGAAAGTTTCCCTGTGTTCAGTGGTATTCACCAAACACATCTTGTTCTTCTCCCATGGAAAAGTTAGGATACTATCTTTCTGCCCTCAAGAAGCTTTCTGTGACAAACCATATGGCTGGTTTGTCATTGAAGTATGAAGAAAGAGAATTAACTGTATTACTTGCATTAATATTAATTATATTCTTAAAGGTAGAATCTTTAAGAACTGGTGAACAATTTCCTAGTATCTGGCTTTTTTCTTTGCAGCATAGGGACTTGCAGTGTGCTTGTGCTCTCTCTCTCCCTCCCTCTCTCTCTCTCCCTCTCTCTCTCTCTCTACACACACACACACACACACACACACACACGCACACACACGTGTATCAGAGTGATAGCACTAAAGACAAGTAGCATCAGGCTATTATACCACTGAGAGTTTTGAAGGTATAATAGGATTACTTATTCCAGCTGATACACCAGTTAACGTTAGTGTTCCATATATTGATCTCCCCATAGCTCAGTGTGTACCTGTCTATAATAGGATATATCACCATGAATCTTACTAAAGATGCTAAAATGCTTACTGCATAAAGTATAATAATTCTAAGCAAGGCACAGCACTGAAAGGGAACACAAGTAAAACTAAGCCAGTAATGCCTGCAATGCTGGACTAAGCCTGGAGTTAAGGCACCTTCTCATGCTGGTGTCTGTGTACTTAGTCTTTTTTAGGAAGAGTTGAAAGAAACTGGGCACAGTGGCTCATGCTTGCAATCTCAGGGACTCAGGGCTCTGAGGCAGGAGGATCTCAAGTTTGAGATTTTATTAAAAATGAAAATAGTTCTAGTAATTCTGTGTTACACTTAAAAGAATGTGTCTTAAAACAAAGAAGTCCATAATAGGCCTTTGAGAGTCTGAAGAGATAGGTAGAACAAACAAGACAGGATGAATAAAACAAATAAATAAAATATCCAATATTTAAAAAATATAGAGCACGGTGCATGCACTCTTGTAATGCCAGTGGCTTGGGACACTGAAGTAGGAGGATCTCAAGTTCAAAGCCAGCCTCAGAAAAAGTGAAGCACTAAGCAGCTCAGCGAGACCCTGTCTCCAAATAAAATACAATATATAGCTGGGGATGTGGCTCAGTGGTTGAGTGCCTCTGAGTTCAATCCCCAAACCCCCCCTACAAAAAATAAATAAAAGGATGAATAAATATTCATATCTGGTAAATTACTTAAAACTGCTTCAACCAACCATTTAAAAATTTATCAAGGAGAAATTTTAAATTATTTAGGAATCATCTGAAGAAAAGTTCAAAGAATTTAAGAAGGAAGGAAGCAAGTAAAGAAAAAAGAAAATATGAAAATAAGAAAATGAATGTGTGCATGTGTGTGTGAGAGAGAGAGAAAGAAAGAAAGAAAGGAATTTAATTTGTTTTTCTTAAAGTATTGTTTTCACAATCAATAGAATTAGGCATCAGTGTCATTTGTACTGTCTCTTACACCCTAGCAAGGCCCAAGGGGTCTTACCTTTCTACATAATCTAGGAGCCGGGAACAGTGGTTTGAAGCAGGAGCATCATGGCCACCTACTGCATAAAGAAAACCGTCACATGTGGCCACTCCAACACCTCCTCTCCTCTTACACATTGGGGCACACATGTTCCACTTATTTGTATGAGGATCATAGTATTCCATTGAACTCAAACAGGAACTGCCATCTCGACCTCCAACTGAATACAACCTAAAAACACAATTGGAAAAACATAATATTACAGTCTGTGTGACCAAATGCAGATAAGAGAAGTTTCTGTGAAAACAAATTTAACAGTCTGAGCTTTGAGTGTGTTAGAAATACGTTATTTCACACGCAATTTTGTTAAAGACTTCACAAATGAGTACGTCTATCCACAGTACCTGCCATTCTAATATGCAGTGTTCTAGATGAAATAAAAATGAATATAATTTTTTAATCTTTATTCTTTCTAGAATCTTAGAATAACTTAAATTGTTTATGGCTGAAATAATTAGTATTAATGTATTAAACTTAATAAATTTTGAGGAATAATTATTAAAATATAGAATATAGCTAAGAAAGTGACCCTAATTGGAAGAATTGATTTGAAAGTATATAAATCATGCCTGCTCCTTGTGTTCTGTCCCCACACTTTAAGACACTAAATAAATAGAATTCTAACAAATACTGTCATAACCAACTTTTTTAGCACCTCCACTTAGCCAAACACAAGATTTACAGGGAAGAAAGGTATGCAGTGATGTTAGCCTGACCCAATATTGCTGAAACTTAATACACTCATTTTGCTACAGTGATTTAATTAATGAGAAGTATGATAGGAACCCAGGAAAATAAGCTATACATCATACTGTTACTTAAAACTTTTTTTTTTTTTTTTTTGGTACTGGAGATTGAACTCAGGGGCACTCGACCACTGAGCCACATCCCCAGCCCTATTTTGTGTTTTATGTAGAGACAGGGTCTCACTGAGTTGCTTAGCACCTCGCCATTGCCAAGGCTGTCTTTGAACTAGCAATTCTCCTGTCTCAGCCTCCCTAAGTACTGGGATACAGGCCTGCGCCACCGTGCCTGGCTAAACCTTTAAAAATACTAATTTGGGTGAAACAGTTCTGTCAAGTTTCATGATAGTCATGAAGTTTTCATCACGGGTATGGTGTTGCAGTTATTTACCCATTTCTTCCTTACATATGTGTCACATATCATGCAAAGTTTTGTGAACATAACTATGAACAAAACAAGAAAAAAAAAATCCCAGCTCTCAATTCCCTGATGTATGGGGTGAGAAGTAGACATAAAACAAACACATATATACTACTGTGGAAGGTGCTAAGGGCTATAGGCCTCAGAAACAGGGTCTGGAATGCAATGGGTGGGAGGAGGCACTCTAAGTTGGAATGCTAAATAATCAAGGAGGATCTTACTGTGAAGGTGACTTTTGCATGAAAACTTGAAAATGATAATGATTGGAGATGAGTGCAGGAATATCTTTGGAGGGGGGGGAGTAGATTACCAGCTGACTAAACAATTAGTTCCAAGTTCCAGAGTAGCAAAAAAAGCAGTGTGGCTAGAGAAAAAAATTAGGCTAGAGTGGCATTTGGGGTGAGAGGTGGTAGTTCAGGGTGAATGGCAGCTTACGCAGGAGCATGTAGATATTTCCCCTCAGTGAAATGGGAAGCCATAGAGTAAAGGAATGGTATGATTTGATTATGGTTTAATGAGGTGGTGTGTTGTAGAATTTTTCCTTTTCTATGGGTATTTTGCCTAATATGTAGTCTTTTTTTCTTTTGATTTTTTTGGGGAGAGTACCAGGAATTGAATCCAAGGGCTCTATCCACTGAGCAACATCATCACCCCTTTTTTGCATTTTACTTAGGGACAGAATCTTGCTAAGTTGCTTAGGACCTTGCTAAATTGCTGAAGCTGACTTTGAACTTGCGATCCTCCTGCCTTAGCCTTCCAAGCTGCTGGGATTACAGGCCTGCACTACCACTCCCAGTATGTAGTCTTAATTCCACATTTTTCAGTTTCAAAATAAATATATTTGAAGAAAGTATTACTTAGTGTATGAAATTTATAATCTATATAAATAGATTATAAATTTATAAATTCATGCTCTAATATTATTTAATAATTCTAGGATATAATATTTAAACTGATTTCAAGTCCTGGGGACATTTTTTAAATCTATTTATATTTATCATAATGCCTTCCATGATAAAATGCTACTTCTAATTGCCCAAGTGTTTGCTTTATGAATGTAATACCTCTTTGTTTGATTACTCACAGATTGTCTACTCGTTCTCAATCTGGCATTATGTTGAAATTAACCACTAGGAGTATTTTAAGTATTAGACAATTTAGCTTACAAAATCACCCAGAAGCAAAATAATTATTCACTCAGAGGTTTTTATTATCCTAAACACTTCATGAAATCTGAACCTCATTTATTTGTTTCATTTAAGATCTAACTAAAGAAAGTATACTAATCTTGAGATATTTTTAAGGGTAACTAAATATAGTTTGCATGAACTTATATAAGTCTGTGGTAAATAGTTTAGATATAAAAATGGTATCAACCTTTTTTTTTGGTACTGGAGATTGAACTTAGGGGCAATTCAACCACTGAGCCACATCCCCAGCCCTATTTTGTGTTTTATGTAGAGACAGGGTCTCACTGAGTTGCTTAGCACCTCGCCATTGCTGAGGCTGGCTTTGAACTAGCGATTCTCCTGTCTCAGCCTCCCTAAGTACTGGGATTACAGGCTTGTGCCATTGTGCCCAGCTATCAACCTCTTTCTGATACTGTTTTAAAGAAATGTTCACTATAGTCTGCTCTATTTATTAACATATATTACCTTCATTACTTATACTCTTTAGTTATCTGAACCTAGCATTGCTGATAGTTGATAATAAAATGACTCCATGCTGTAATATATCATACTTATTTTGATATTCTGGAATTATCTTAAAATGATAAATTATATTAACACATATATAACAAAATATGTATAAAAAGTAGTGATACCATATGACCTACTGAGACTAAATCATGAAGAAATAGAAAGTCTGAACAGACTTATATCTAATCTAGTATCAGTAAGATATATGTCCATTCAGACTTTGGAGATTGAAATAGTAATCAAAACCTCCCAACAAAGAAATATACAGGACTAGAGATGGTTTCATTGGTAAACTCACACACTAATAGAGTTAACTGCCAATCCTGCCAAATCCTTCCAAAAAGAAGGAGAGAACACTCCCAAACATTTTATGAGGCCAGAATCACCCTAGTATCAAAGTCAGGCAAAGATATCATAAGAAAAGAAAGCTAGAGGTCAATATTCCTGATAGACATAAATTTAAAAAATTCTCAATGAAATATCAACAAACTGAATTCTATAGCACAAGTGGGATTTACACCTGGGACTCGAAGATGTTTCAACATACAAAAGTCTATTAGAGTGACACATGTACTCTATTAACAGAATAAAGGTTAAAAGTCAAACAACTGTCCCAAAAGCAAAAAAGAAAACATTCCACAAAATTTAGCACACCTTCACAATTAAAAACACCCAACAAACTAGAAATAGAACTAAACCACTTAATAAAAATTAGTTAGAACATTATGCATTAAACCAAATTTATCCAATGAAAAATCTACTTATTATGCAGGTGGAATCAGTACGCTATTATCTCACATTCTTTTTTTTCCAGAATATAAGAATTACATGATGATTAATTAAACACACTGCTTACTTTATAGAAATATTAAGCCAAGTAATATAGTTGTAGCTAATAACATATATATTAGCATATATTCTATATGGAAATAAAATATATCTGCAAAGTTCACAGGTTATGCTATCATTGATTTCTTTGATTTAATTACACATATTATGAACCCTCCCTAATAAAATCCATTGATACAGGTTTTATACATTCAAAAAATTCATGTGATGCCTCAATAAAAATGAAATATTTGACAGTTCTTTTCATAAACTAACACTTGATATATGTTATTATGCTATTATGTTACAAATTACTTAAAAAGCTTAAACTACATTATTGATGGTTTCTTTAATATATAATGTGTCTTTTTCATGTTGTGTATAGTATGGTATGTCATTCCTATAAAAAAGTAATTATTATAATTTTAATGACATAAAATATCAATACTAAGGAAATTTAACTGACAGTAGAAAATACATTGGACTTTTCTGCATGAAAGAGCTTTGAAAAAGAAATTAGAAATGCAGTGCATATAAATCAATGAGTATCCTGCATATAAATCAATAACAATGTCCTTATGAACTGTTTCATTAAGCCATCATTAAAATCATGAGATGTATTCAAACATTTGAAAAAAATGTATTGTGGACTTTATAAATATGTGGAATCAACCAACATAATCTACTCTCCGCTTCTTTGTAATCCAAACTAACTAAGAGTAAATGGCTAAGAACTAGAATGTAGCTAGGGGTGGTGACACATGCCTGTAATCCTGTCAACTCAGTAGGCTGAGGCAGGGGGATCACAAGTTAGAAACTAGCCTCAGCAACTTAGTGAGACTTTGTCTTAAAATATGAATAAAACTTTAAATTTAAATTTAAATAATGGGCTGGAGATTTCACTCAGTGGTAAAGCACTCTGAGTTCAATCTCAAGTATAAACAAACCAAAGTAAGAACTATAATGTAAAATTAAATAACAATATTATTCTAGTTATTCTTAACATTTTTAAAACAACCATAGTATAGAAACAATATACTCTGAGCAGTTAGAATGAACTCTCCAATATGCACACAAACTGTCATAAAAAATTATCTAAAGTTATCTTCCCTCATTCACAGCCTATTTCCTCATAGTTTAGACTGATGCCCTGCTTTCTTTCACTAAGACAACAAATTAGACATTGAGAGTCTGAAAAGCAGAGAAGAGTCTCATACTGGAAGTAAATACTCTGACAAAATAGGAAGTGACATCTGACAGTTTCATAGCAAGAAAGAAAAGGTGACATTTCAAGTTAGAGTTGAAAGATGAGTAAAAATTTGTAACATAAAAAAGAAGGAAGCATTACATACAGGGACAGCTTATGTATAAAGACAAGGGTCATGGAAGGTCATAGCAGGTGATATATAAAGATTGGCAGGTATGTCATTCTAATGAAAGGGGATAGTGGCGGACAGGAAGAGATGCAGTGGGTAGGAAAAAAGATTAACTTGAGAATAAAAGGGGTTTTATGTCAAGCTATAGAGTTGTGATTTCATTCTCAGGCGATGAAAAAAGGACATAAATACAACGTTTTCAGGGATCATTAGATTCTTAGTTCAGTTTCTTATGAATATTGACCAGCATATACTTTGAATGCTAGGAACAGGCAGGAGTTTCAAAAATATCCTTGACTGAAGTAAACTTTTTCAGAACGCTGCTGAGAATAGCAAGAAGTTGAGTCTTCCCTACTATTTTCCATATCTTATATGTTTGATCAGCACACAGATCAGTTTTACAGAGTGTTTAGACACCAAGTTTCAGTGCCTTGGTACCTACTTATCAAATGCCTATCCAAGATAATACTACTCTGGTAGATATAATGATATTTTAATAAGAACTATATAGCAGTTCTAGGAAATATATTCAGTAAGTAGTGTCCAAATCTGTTTTAAAGTGGCTTTGTGCAGGGGCATGGTGGTACATATCTATAATCCCAGTGACTCAGAGGCTGAGACAGGAGGATCACAAGTTAAAGGCCAGCCTCAGCAACTTAGAGAGATTCTAAGCAACTTAGTGAATCCCTGTCTCAAAAAAAAAAAAAAAAAAAGAGAGAGAGAGAGAAAGAAAAACAGCTGAAGCTATAGCTTAATGGTAAATTACCCCTTGGGTAAATCAACAATATTCTCCCCCAAAACAACCACCACCACCACCACCCACCACCAAATGTGGCTTTGCAGCTATTAACACCCAGGACAAGTTTCACTTTTTTTGGAAGGGAAAGGATACCAGGGATTGCACTCAGGTTACTTGACCACTGAGCAATATCCCCAGCCCTATTTTGTATTTTATTTAGAGACGGGTTCTCATTGAGTTGCTTAGCACCTCATTTTTGCTAAGGCTGGCTTTGAACTGAGATCCTCCTGCATCAGCCTTCTGAACCACTGGGGGTAACAGGTGTGTGCCACTGCACCTGACTTCACTTTTAATTACATTATCTCTAGAGTATGACTCTGTCAAGAAGTCAAGATTCTGAGATTTTAACCCTACAAGTTATACAAGCTAACAAGTTATAGTTTCAGACGCTGGCAAAAGACATAGTCTTCTTAGGGGTCCCAGAGAAATCCCTTAACTTACAGTACAATAAGCAACATAAGTCTCATGCTCATGTTGCTTTCCCTTGACCCCTAAGGCCCTACAGAGTGATACAGAAAGATACAAAAATTTAATCCCGTGAGGAAGCTTTTAGATCCTGATGTCAGAGTACTTCTGCAAACCTAAGGAGTCTATTTCACTTTTGAGAAACCTCAGTTTAGGAAGTGCTAATCTTTAAAGAGGGCTGCTAGTGAAACTACACAAATTTTGCCCTGAAGGGAGATAATATCTTTATCTTGATTCAAGGAACAAAGCTGCTCTCTGCTCGAAAGGAAGACATCTCCCATCTATCATTGCTGTTAGACATACAAATATCCTTCAAAATATGGTGTGAATAAAAACTGTCAAAATTTCTTGCTTGGAAAATATATAGTAATGTTAAAACTCCATGGAAAGTTGTCCACAACCCTCTTGTTTTGATGTTCCGAGGCTACGATGGTTAGCCTTGGCTCAAACAACTGGATGAAGGAGAGATGGAAGAAGGAGCACAGCATTCCTTAAAAGTCTTTTATGTTACACAACTTACTTCTCACAGAAGTTTTTCAGAGCTTAGACATATGGTAATACCTAACTAGTAAAATGTTAGAAAATATTTTTTTTATTTTAGTGACCTTATCCCTAAGTAATAATTGTTTATAATATTATATAAAAAGGAGTAAATGAGAATTGGAAGACAATTAGAAGTTTCTACCATAGCAGTAGACCTTTTCCAGTCTTATGTGTCATTGTGCAATTGTGTTTATTGTACCCTAGGTAAATTTTTATTAGATTTTTATTTATTTTTTTAATTGAAATTTTATTTTTACTGAATAGGGTTATTTGTACTCATCTCTCATTAATAAATGCAAGTGTATCTCATTAGAAAGTATTCACTGATCCACATTGTCTCATTCTATGAAATTTATTTATATCTCCACTCTAGGTAAAGTTATTTACTGTTTTGCATACTTTATCAATCATGCATACTTCAGGGATGGTTATAAAAAATTTTTCCAATACCCTTTTCTAAACCATTCAAAAGTTTTGTTAATTAGCTTGTGATATTAAATATAATTTTTTACTCACTCTATTTAACTACTTAGAACAAAAGTTACCAGAATCTTACAATTCCAGTAGTGTAACACCTTTGAAACAACTCTCTGGATCCAGAAATCTGGTCCTTTGTTTTCTAATCAATGGAAAAAAATCTAATCCTGTGAGGAAGCTTTTAGATCCTGATGTTAGAGTACTTCTGCATTGGCCTTTCAGTGAACCTTTACATGCAAAGGTTCTTGTTAGAGCTCCTGACAGGCCAGTGAGCAGGATTTCTCTAGGTTTGCAACAGGTTGTATGACGGCTTTTGTTCCTGCTTACCAAGAAATCTTAGTACAAGTTACAAACTCAGCCTGAAACTTGCTGCCATTTTAACATATGGATGGTAAAGTTATGGGCTGAAGCCTAAAAAGTATACCAATCTTTAATTATCACTTCATACTTACTAAAAGAACTTGACAATTGTAGATTGCAAATAAATTTAAGTAAATTCATCACATTCCAAAACTTAGTAGAATTCACCAATCTAAAACCCGGTAGATGGTCACATCATTGTTCCTCCATGGTCCTTACCAACTCCCACTCTCCATCTATTACCATCTTGCAGCTTCCCTTTTTCTTTTGTTGCTGTTCCCTATATCCTCTAATGTTATGTTAGCTCCCTGAGGGCAGACTTGATTTATTTTCTTTGATATATAACTATAGCCTGTACACATTTGTGAAATTTGAATGAGTAAATTATATCATGGTTTCTCATTTTAGAAAAATAAAGATTCATTTATAAAAACTGGTCAATGAAAAAAGCTCCTCTTTAATTCTGCTGAAACAAGACTTGGACATATGGCAGTGAAAAGTATTTATCATGTCTCTTGTGAACACAAAAAGGGAAAGATTAATTTAAATTATGTGAATTACAAAGGGTTCATGGAAAAGTCAAAGCCTAAACCAGGCTTTGGATGGTTGGAAATACTGTAAATATTCTCATTTAGGATTCAGGTAGAATAAATCTTACTATATATATCTAATATTTCTTGACATAATGTTCTCAAGTGCAATAAAAGGAGTCTTATTAGTATTGATCTTACCACATGGAACTTAGTGCCCATGAGGGATTACAGCTATATTAGGTTATTGGTCTAGATAATTTTCAAATGTAAGCAAAGATCAGGTGAACATCTGAAGAAAGGAAATAAGTTGTTTTAGTCAGATTTTTCACTGCTGTTACTAAAAGATCTGACCAGAACAACAGTAGAGGAAGAAAGTCTATTTGAGGGCTCACAGTTTCAGAGGTCTTAGTCCACAGAGGGCTGGCTCCATTCCTCGGGACTTGAGGTGAGGCTGAATATCATGGTGGGTGAGTGTGGTGGAGGGAAGCAGCTCACATTGTTATCAGGAAGCAAAGAGAGAGTCCACTTGCCAGATACAAATATATATCTGAAGCCACACTCTACCACTTCAGTTACCATTCAGTCAATCCCTATGAGGGGATTAAATCTCTGATTGGGTTAAGACACTTATAACACAATCATTTCTCCTCTGAACTTTCTTGCACTGTCTCACACGTGAGCTTTTGGAGGACATCTCATATCCAAACCAGAACATAAGTTGATGGTGGGCAGGGGTCAGTGGACAGTCACTGCTGTTAAAGGAAAAATGGAAGTAGAATTCAGGCAGGAAAATGAGTATATGAAAAAGCAAATGTGTGTGAGCAATCAGTGTGTTCAGGGAATCTGAACAATTGAAGTAGGGCTGGGATATCAAGTGGTTGTAAGGCAGGTGATGAGAATGAAGACTGGATAAGAAAAGTGTGGTCTAAATCTAAGGAACCACATTTCAGACTATGAAGTCTGAGATGAATTGTTTGCTGCTACTATACTCTGCAGTTCTAAGGCATGATTTATCAAGAAACTATTGTAATATATCTTAGCCAGTCTACTATTGTAGTGGCAGTCTAATAATTTTATGGTATCTTTAGCAATTATAAATTATTTTTCAGCTACAGCAAATAGTTACAAAATTAAAATGCAAGCACACCACTGCCCTTTTAACTTTTCACATCTTCACCTTGGCCTGTGGCTGCTGTATGACCTGGAGCATGTCTTTCAGTCCAATTGTTTCTGTCCACTCTTTCTCATCATGTCCCAGGAAAGCTTTTCTAACTTTTGTTTGCATTTCATACTCAAGGACATGACACAAATTGTTCTTCCTCATTGGAATGCTTCCTTGTTGGAAATATGATCTCCATAACGTCCCAGTTGAAAAACCATTTTTTCTAGTAGGTAAATTATAAATTTTTGAATTTATCAGTAGGCAGAAGTGATTTAGTAAATGCATATACTATTTTTTTCCTCCTCTTCTTTTTTCTTTTATAGATGTGTGAGACTAAGAGTAAATATTATACAATTTGGGGTTTCAGATTTAAGGAAAAAAATACCAAAACTTGAATATAAAAATAGAAATAGAGTATTTGGAAGGCATTATACAAGTGCCTGGCCATGTGGCTTCAGGCATAGTGCTTGATATTGAATCATGATAAAGAAAACAATAGACATTGTTTCCTATACTCATGCTACTTAAAATAGTATAAGCTTCAGACGAAACATAAATGGCACTGTCCCATGAATATTATTAACATTAGAGCATGAGTGAATGAATGAGTTGGTTTTGGGATGGTGAATCATGAAACAGACATGTTTGTGTTGTTTTATGTTTTCCAGGGGTCTCAAAACATTATTAAAATTTAAGACTACTTGTGCTACTTGTGGGTGTGTTCATACAACATCAGTATCTGCATATGAGCTAACACGGGAAAAATTAAAAAACAAACAAACAAAACCAAAAAAACCCAGAAAGATCTTTTAGCTTCAATGTAAAATTTGAAGAAACTAAGCCATGGTAGGAATCAAAAAAGAATCATTAATGCATATATTGTCTAGTGGGTCTGAAATTATGACCAACAACTAACTATACCATACTGTCTACTCACTGTTTTGCTTTATTCTCTTTATTCACCAAATAAGTCTTTGGCTTTGCTGGCCTAAGATGATATCTCTATTCCTTAGCTTACTCTGTCTTATTGGGAGATTGACCAAAAACTTTCATGAAATCAATCTAATTTTTCTTTTAAATCCATCAGAACACATTTACCAATTTTTAGCCCTGAGCCAATTTTGTAGTTTTCCACAACAAATGGTATCAAAATAACCCCAACTTAGGAGGACTGCACATTGTTTTTATCAGTATTAATTAGAAAAAATTGTTTTTAAAAATATTCAGAGAAACATAAGCAAGGTTAGAAGGACACATTAGTGATATGATATATGAAAACAAAACAAGAAAAAAATTCCCATCAACAGGAGCAAGGAGGAAAAAAAAAACAAAGAAAAGAGTCAGAAGGTGATGTGGTGATATGAAACAATTTTCTGCTCTGGGTCTGAAGTGAAAGGTCACCCTCTCCTGATTATGCTTCTGTGTGAATAACACAGGAAAAGCATCTAGCCATTAAGAGACACTCATCAAACCATAGAATGTTGAAGCTACTAAATCACTCTTTGGAGGTGGGGATAGATGCCCAAATAAGAGCTGTGCTATTTTGATTTAAAGGAGAAAGATGATATAAAATAAAAGTATTTTTGTATAATAAGATCAAAATTTGCGAGAATTTACCTAGTTAAAATGTAAGTAATTTCAAAAATATAATCTTCAAATAATATTAACATCATACCCTGATAATCTGACATAAAATGAACAGAATTTCTAAAGATATTATATACTAGATGACCAAAACGCAATGTTAAAAATTAATTCACTTGAAAGTCTAGAAAATATAAAAGTGTCATTAGAAGAAACTAAATGGGAAACTGGTTATAACAATGTGTAAGTACTTGCCATAATATTCTCATTAAATATTTTATTCTATTTATTTCTGATTAACATTGAAAATTATAACAAAATACACATATATTAAAATATTTCAAAGTAAAGTTATAAGGAGGTATTACAAAGCCATAATACATGGTAATCATCAAAATAATCTAGAATAAGGTAAGTAATATATTAAAATATTAATTTGTGTGTGTTTTCATTACACAATAACATGATGAATTAATATAATGATGAGGCAAGGAGGCTTCATATCCCTGTAGAACAAATTGGTGTGTTAATGACACACATTTTTTAAAGAATGCAGAGAAAGAATCTATGCAAATAGTAAAAAAAAGTCACTACACAGATGAACTATTACTTAAAGATGTAATAATTAGAAATATGTATGATTATTAGAAATATAAAAGAGGCAGTTTAGCTATGATTTTCTTTGTAGAAATTATAAAAACTAACATCAAAGAGAAAGCCATTCTATTATGGTAAGTTTTACTATTTGTGAATAGATACATGCTTATGATTGTTTTTCTGTTAATATTTAACATACAGAACATAACATTTTAATATTAAATTCCAATTAAGTAGTTCTTATAAAAATATTATATTATTTAGCTGAGTGCATGCTGGTAATCCCAGTGTCCTGGAAGACTGAGGCAGGAGGATTGCAAGTTCAAAGCCAGGCTCAGCAACTTAGCAAGGCTCTAAGCAACTTAGAGAGTCCCTATCTCAAAATAAAAACAAAATTCAAAAAAAGGCTCCATGGTTAAGTGTCCCTGTGTTCAACTCCTGGTTTAAAAAAAGGAAGAAGTAAAATATATTAAATAAAACCCTCTTTCAAGAGACAGCAAATACAGGTATGAGAGTAGTATTAGTAATATAAATATTCACCATGGAATAAAATAAAAAAATTAACACAAATTAAAATATTTTTCTACAATTGCCATTAAAAGATATAGCAGAATTAAAAATTACATTACAGTGAAGTGTAGAATATGACTCTTTCATATAGAAATAATTCCCAGAAGTTAAGAAATTAGGTAAATTGCCAATGAAATCATATTGGAAAGTTTGTAAAAGGAGGTTTTAATTCTTGTTGATAAATATCATTATTTCTAGGAAGCTTGAGCAAGAGTGCTCCTAATCAGTTTTTTTGTAGCATCCCATCACTATGGAATCATTAAGGTGCATGTATTTTTAACCCCTTTGCACTCCTATGCATCAACTTTCCAGCAATGGTGATGGTAGAATTTTAGCTTTTCCTCGAAAATTGTAGCCAAAAGAAATCTTGTAGGAATGTTCAGAAATATTATTCCATATTGAAGGTGCTACAAGTGGAATGTTTGAAAGAGAAAAGTACACAGCAGAAAATGAGTTTAATCAAACACAAAAAGAAACAAAAGGGACAGGTAGCTCTCAGTTTGGCTTTCCCTGATTCTGGTACATCTTTTCTTTCTTATCTAATAGATTTTGAAAATAATCAAAGATTAATATTAAATAAGTAGCTAGCAATACATTTGAAAGAATTTTGACAGCAATTAAACATACTGTGAAAAAAAAATTAAGGGTCCTAAATGCTCAATGACAGGACAAAGCACATAAGAAAACAGAACAAAATACAACATAGTAAGTGTACATCTTTCTGTAAAATAAGAACATCTTTTGGCATGGTTTAGATATGTGTCCTCCAAAAGTTCACATGTAAGATAATGCAAGAAGGTTTAGAAGTAAAATGATTGGCTTATGAGAGCTTTAACCCAATCAGTGCACTAATCCCGTTAGGTAGGATATGGCTGGATCTCTGGGGGCATGCCTTTGGGTAAATATTTTGTCCTTATTGAGTAGAGCTCTTGCTCTGCTTCTTTTTTTTTAATTAATTTTATCTTAAAATATATTTTCTAACTTCAAATATATTAAAATTTATTTATTTTTATTTTTTTAAAAAAGCAGAATGCATTTCAAGTCACAGTACACATATAGAGCACAATTTTTCATTTCTCTGGTTGTAAACAAGGTAGAGTCACACCATTCGTGTCTTCATACATGTACCTAGGGTAGCGATGTCCATCTCATTTTATCATCTTATGCCCGCTCCCTTCTCCTCCCTCCCCTATGCCCTATCCAAAGTTCCTCCATTTCTCCCATGCTCCCCACCCCCATCCCCATTATGGATCAGAATCCACTAATCAGAGAAAACATTTGGCCTTTGGTTCTTTGGAATTGGCTTACTTCACTTAGCATGATGTTCTTCAATTCCATCCACTTACCTGCAAATGCCATCATTTTATTCTTTTTCATTGCTGAGTAATATTTCATTGTATATATATACCACAGTTCCTTTATCCATTCATCTATTGAAGGGCATCTAGGTTGGTTCCACAGTTTAGCTATTGTGAATTGTTATAAACAATTGTGTTATAAACATTGAAGTGGCTGCATTACTGTAGTAGGCTGTTTTTAAGTCTTTAGGGCATAGACTGAGGAGTGGGATAGCTGGGTCAAGTGGTGGTTCCACTGCAAGTTTTCTAAAGAATCTCCATACTGCTTTCCAGATTGGTTGCACCAATTTGCAGCCCCACCATCAATATTTGAGTGTGCCTTTTCCTCCACATCCTCACTGACACTTATAGTTGCTTGTATTCTTGATAACTGCCATTCTGACTGGAGTAAGATGAAATCTTAGTTTTTGATTTTTACTTCTCTAATTGCTAGAGATGTTGAGCATTTTTTTCATATATTTGTTTATCAATTGTATATATTCTTCTGAGAAGTGTCTGTTCATCTTGCTCTGCTTCTTGATGGCCATGTCCTGACCTGCTTTCCTCTGCCACACTCTCTTGCCATGATGTTCTGTTTCATCTAGCACTCTGAGGAATGAATTTGGCCTCCTATGGACTGAGATCTCTGAAACTATGAGCCATCAAATCAACTTTTTCTCCTCTAAAATTGTTCTTTTTAATTCTTTGTTCACAGCAGTGAATAAGCTGACAAAAACAATCTCTGAGCAAAAGTACATGCATTATAACCCCAAATATGTAAGAAAATGTACAATTGGTGATACAGGAGAATTCTGAAGGTGACATAAGATACAGTTAATTAAAATAAAATAAGAATGGAGTAGATAGTAAGGAGATGAGTTCAAGAAATTATGTAGAGAAAGTTAAAATTAAAAAAATTGTCTGCATTGGCTATAATAAATATTGTAAACAAATTGATGTTGCTTGAATCCACAATGTTGAGGAAAAAAATTCCCAGGTTAAATGGAAAATAAATAAAATAGTTCAAAAGAAAACACACTTAGGGTAAAAAAAAATCAGTATTCAAACACTCTACCAATATACATGCATACTGTTAGTCAGCTTTCTGTTGTTGTGATCTCATACCTAAGGGAGAAAAGATTTATTTTGACTCTCCAGCAGTTTCAGTCCATTTTCATTTGGCTTCATTCAGTCCATTTTCTGGGCTTATGGTGAGGCAAGTACATCTGAGTGGAAGGTTGTGACGGAGCAAAGTTGTTCACATTATGACAACCAGGAAACAGAGAGATAGGAAGGGGCAGGAAACAAGATAAAATCCCCAAGGGAATGGCCCCAAGATCCCACTCCCTCTATCTTTCTATAGTTTTCACCACTTCCAATAATCCATTCAGCTCTGAGTCCCTCAGTAGATGAATCCATTGATAAGGTTAGGGCCTTCATAATCCAATTTCTTCACCAAATTCCCACATCTAAACATTGCTACACAGTGAACCAACTCTTCTACACATGAAACATTGGGAACATTCCAGATCCAAATCACAATACATACTAAATATATATGTATATATTTATATATGTATATGTGTGTGAATATATATATGTGTGTGTATATATCCATATGAGTATATATGTGTGTGTATGTGTGTGTGTGTGTGTGTATAATCACAAACTAAAGAGCTGGAAATAATAGGAAAGTAATTAACAAGTTACAATAGAAACTTCTTTGAGCAGAAGAAAGACAAGGTTGAGAATCCATTATTAAGAAAGACAAAGTTGTGATTATTAAAATTAATCTTCAAGAATTAACTTTCAAAAATGAAAAGTAGCCATCTGATTATACCCTGGAATACATTTTTAATTTTTAGAGGGATATGACAATTTTTAACTTGTTATCTTTCTGATCCCACACCCTCTTATTTATTCTCAGCTTTTGAGTGGGAGCTTTGCTGCCTGATTTGTTGTTAGAATTTGACATTTCAGGGTGATGGAGCGACACTAAAAGACTAGGAAAGGGAAACAGTTTTACTCTGTTTTGTTTGCTTTGGGATCCTGTGAGTGTCAACTCATCCATTCTTCACTCCAACAATAAATCTCTTGTTGAGAACATCAGTTTCATTTAGTTTGCAGTTTTTCCAACACTTGCATAGGTAATCTAATTGAGACAACTCAATAACACCAGCAAACTGGAGCCCCCTCCTGAGCACTCTGGGTCCCAGGACAAGAGGGCCCTCTACCATGCTGAGGCATTGACTCCAGATAACAGTGGCCCAGTCCTAAATATCTTGAGTTTGAGTTACATCTGGCCCTTCCTCCAAAATTATAAATCTTAATGATTTCAATCTCTTCTTTCAATTTCCCAGTCTAGGGGAACACTGTGATATAGTGTTCTCTTGTAGATCTTTCAGTTGACTAATTTTTATTCCTACTTAACAAATATTCACATTAAATTATCAGTGTTTAGCATAACTGATAAGAAGTCTGATTTCTCCTTTCTTACAAATTATGAGCCAGCCTTGGCAATTTAGTGAGACTCCTTTCAAAATAAAAAATAAAAATGGCTAAGAATTTGGCTCAGAAAATAGTAACACTAAGAATAATAATAAAATGAGATGCATTAATCCAGAAAGAATTAGTATCAAGAATATATGAGGAACTTCACAAACCAAACCCAAGCAAAATTGAAAAAAAGAACACAGGAAAAAGACTATAGCATACAGTTCTAAAAAAAAAAATAGTATACAATGGATAATACATATGCTGAAGATGTTCAGTCTCATATATTAGAGAATATGAATTGTTTGGGGTTTTTGTTGTTGTTGTTTTGTTTTTGACCTGGCTCTTTTTGCAGAAAGTAGCTTTTCTCAGCAGACAGTCCATGTTACTGACATCTCTTAATTCCTGGAATCTCCATTCAGCCTTCAGCTTCACCTTCACAACTTGATGCATCATGCTTTCAGAAATAGCTCACAGGGTTTCTGACCCTGCTACACTCCCTGGCTAACTGGCCGCCTTTGAAATCTTGGTGGATGTGTACATGACCCATTAACTCCAGAATCCTGCATTCCAGTAGAACCTGCATCACTTGGATAATGCCAAGTGCTAAAGAGCTGGAAATAACAGGAAAGTAATTAACAAGTCACAATAGAAACTTTGCATAGTAGTTGGGCCTTCTGGGATCATGACTGTAGCAGCCTCTGAGCTTGGTGAAACAACTTGCTAGCTCTCCCGGTGCAGACAAAATCTCTTCTGAAAGAAATTTTACCCTCTACCTTCTTGAGCTTTCAATGAGTGTGGTCTTGGTAAATTCCTGAAAATGCTCTCAAACCATCTTTCCTATTGTCTCTTTGCAAAATACTTAGTATTTCTTCAGTGACTGGAATATCTTTAACAACTGCCCTTCCTTGGCTCCAGGTTTACATTAATTTTTCTGGCCAAAGTGCAAGTTTTAAAATCCATCAGATCTGCTTTCTGATCCTGATTCTCACAGTGAACTTTGAGTAAAGTTGTCAGCAAAATCCTGCCACTTACTGAATGCTGTTATGCCTTGAAATTTTCTCTGCCTAATTACTTTGTCTTTCACCTTTAAATTTGGCCTTACACAGTCTCAGGTCATGGAAAAAACTTAAAAAATTTCTTTGCCAGACTGTAATACAAATGACCTCTAGACCATTTGCCCATGGAGTCCCTGCCTCATGAGCACAATCTTCACCGTCAGCATTCTAGTCTTCTGAGCTTCCAGCAAAATTGTGCATTAAGCTCTGCTTAGAAAATTCTAAGGCTTCTCCAGCCTGTATCTCAAAACTCTCTAAACTCCTCCCACACAAATAAGCTCCAAAGACTTCTGAACCACATGATCAAATTAGTCACAGAAACAACGCTTCTACTTTGTACTAACTTGTGTTAATTAACTTTGTCTTGTTATGACCAAAATACCTGACAAGAATTGTGGGAGAGAGCTGCCCTGGGCCTTTCCACAGTACATAATGTGCAACAGTATCAGGTTTTCCAATCATGTGGTTTGGCCATAGTTCCACATTCTTGTAACAGTTCTGCATTCCTGTGAATAGCCGCAGGAATAGTAACACCCTGTGCTCCCTGTAGCGCTTGCGGGATACAGGGCGTCTTAGCATATATAAAGAGGGATGTGAGCTCAATAAAGGAGTC
>PVHX01023407.1:0-25763 GCA_004024805.1 Geosciurus inauris
TGGCAAAAATTTGCTCCCAGAATGTAGGCTCTCTGTTCACTTCATTGATAGTTTCTCTTGCTGAGAAGAAGCTTTTTAGTTTAAGTCCATCCCATTTATTGATTCTTGCTTTTATTTCTTGTGCTATAGGTGTCTTGTTAAGGAATTCGGGGCCTAATCCCACGTGATGAAGATTTGGACCTACTTTCTCCTCCATTAGACGCAGAGTCTCTGGTCTAATTCCTAGGTCTTTGATCCACTTTGAGTTGAGTTTTGTGCATGGTGAGAGATAGGGGTTTAGTTTCATACAGATTCAATGCAATCTCAATTAAAATCCCAAAGGCCTTTCTTATAGAAATAGAAAAGGCAATCATGAAATTCATTTGGAAAAATAAGAGACCGAGAATAGCTAAAGCTATCCTGAGCAAGAAGAGTGAAGCAGGAGGCATCACAATACCAGACCTTAAACTTTACTACAAAGCAATAGTAACAAAAAAGGCATGGTACTGGCACCAAAACAGACGTGTAGACCAAATGGTACAGAATAGAAGACACAGAGAGTAATGCACATAAATACAGCTATCTCATACTAGACAAAGGTGCCAAAAACATACATTGGAGAAAAGATAGCCTTTTCAACAAATGGTGCTGGGAAAACTGGAAATCCATATGCAGTAAAATGAATCTCTACTTGCTTTTTATGATCGCATAACAACTTACTGCAAGCTTAATAGCTTAAAATAACATCTATGTATTGTCTCCTAGTTCTGTGGTCAGAAGTGCAGGCAGGCTTGGCTAGGTGCTCTGTTTAGTATGTGCAGGACTGCCATCGAGGTGCCAGCTGGCCTGGGCTCTCTGGAGACAAGCATCTGGTTTGTCTGGCTGTTGGCATGACTGAGCTCTATGCATTGTTCGACTGAGGTTCTGCTTCCTTGCCAGGTGTTGTCAGAGGTTGTTTTGGGATTCTAGAGGGCACCTGCATTCCTTGGCTTGTGGCTCTCTCCATCTTCAAAGCCAGCAACCATAGATAGAATCCCTCCAGTGCATCCCGTCCCCCTGACATCTGTTTTCACTTTCTTCTTCTGTCTTTTAAAGGGCTGCTGTCATTAAATAAAACCCCAAAGATAATCTCTATAGCTTAAAGTTGCTGGATTTGGGACTTTTTATAATAGCTAAATTCCTTCACAACAGTACCAAGATTTGTATCTGATTGAATAGCTAAAGAGTGGGAACCTTGGGGGCCATCTCTAGACTTCTACTAACCCCAACCCCTCAGAATGCAGTTTTCTGAAGTCTGTCTTCTTCACCTTGGTGAAAATCGACTGCCTGAATTCTAGTCTTCATATAGTACGATAGAATATTTGAGAAAATTATTAAAGCCTGAAATATTTTACTAAACCACAAATTTGAAGTAAATTACATTTTATGGCGAATGAATACAAGATAAAAAGAGAATTTTGCTTCCATTCACCAGGACATTTGGGAAATTTTATTTTTCAAAATTTCCATGTGAATTGGGTAACTATAATAATACATTATAAAACTGTCTAATCTAGTATTATGGGAAGAATGGAAATACTTTAAAAAAAAGTGGCACATCAATTATAGGAACATTTATTTCTTCTACTCCTCTTCTTTAAAGGATACATGATCTTAGAAACACATGCTCCTCAGGACGTTTCTGGAGCACAATTGGATGAAAAAAATATTTTCTATACACATTAGCTCAAGTTATATGTGTATAGAAACACAACTCTGCCTATGGCCTCAGTTCAGCCTGAGATTTCCAGTATTTTCTTTTAAAAGAGATTTACAGAATGAGATTTCAAAGCCTTTATTGTTAACTTCTTCATACTTACAAAGCCTTTAATACATTAAGAAATTATTATTTAAATCCCTAACAGAGGTAAAGAGTGCATTAGTCACCCTTCTTTGTAGAAAGCAGGTTAGAAGGGGAAATATTTTTTCTCTTGAACACCACTGCATACCACTTGACAGGAGAACTGGTGGATTCTCCATTGCTAATGGTCCAGGTGTGGGGTGGGATATTAAAGAAAGGAAACCTGGAAATTTGTATGAATGAAAGGCAGGGAAGGCCCATCCTTATTTAGTTCTGTTTTGTTATAACAGCTGTGATAACGTGTCTTTTGGGATACCAGTAGAAAAATACAGAAGGTCATTTCAAATAAGAAATAGGCCACTTAAAAGAAAACATTGTTCAAACTAAACATGGAGCATTACGTACAGAAGATGTCAGACACTGTGGCTGTTACTGATTCAAGAGGCATTCTCATTAATGTGAAGATTGTTTCTTTTTTCTTTTCCAAATTTTTTCTCCTTTTTTTTATTGGTGCATTAGAGTTGTACATAATGGTGGGATTTGGTGTTACATATTCATACATGCACACAATATAACAACATAATTATGCCAATATCATTTCCAGAATATTTCCTAGTCTTACACCAATTTGACCTCTGTCACTGGATCCCAAAGGGCATACTTTCCACCTATATTCCTCTTCTGTAAAAGGTGTTCTAAGGTTTAAAATGTCAGTCCTTCTCTAGAACATCCTCCCGAGGGAAGAGAGCTCATAGTATAACATGTTATGATGGTGATGAACATGGGCATACATCCCAAAAAAGCACACTGGAAACATCCACCCCCTTCTATCAGAGAAGTCATTAGATCAACAAGCTACAGAAAAACAGAACATATTTTACACTGACATTTTCCCACTGCAAGGAGACAAAATTCCATCTCCACGTCTTAGAGTTCAGCTGGGCCTGAAAATTGAGTTGATATCAGTCAAATTAATAAGAGAAAGGCCTGCAACTTTACTTAATATACATTTTTCTTGACACAGAACCCTCATAAGAACAGGAAGCCCCAGAGAAGCAATTAAAGTCAATCACTTATAGCCAGGCGCGGTGGCACAAGCCTGTAATCCCAGCACTTAGGGAGGCTGAGACAGGAGAATCGCGAGTTCAAAGCCAGCCTCAGCAACGGCGAGGCGTTAAGCAACTCAGTGAGACCCTGTCTCTACATAAAACACAAAACAGGGCTGGGGATGTGGCTCAGTGGTCGAGTGCCCCTGAGCTCAATCTCCAGTACAAAAAAAAAAAAAAAAAAAAGTCAATCACTTATATGCTGCATTGGACAAAGAATAGTTAAGTTGTGAAATGTGACCAGGCAAACTGGCTTGAGCTGGGGTGTTTAATTGGGTAGGGAAGTTGCTAGGAAAATAAGTGTTGAGTGTAACAGGGTCAATACAGATTCCTTCCACATCAACTTTCTGTCCTTGAGAATGAAAATATTGACCTCTTTGGTATAGGGAAGGTATCTTTCACTTGGGGATGTTATTGCTTGCTGTTATGAACCAGAAAACAAGTCAGAGTGATCTTGTATCTGTTCACAAGTGCCTCCATTTAAAACAGTGTGTATGCCAGAGTGGTATACATTTAACTGCTTGCTTTAATTTTGTCACTATTCACTTGCAAAGGCACATTTCTCTATAGTCGGAGTGTAAGGAGCATATGCCATAGACATGCATGGACATGCTGGAGACTCACTAAGTTCCTGGCCACAAGGAACAGCAGCCATTGACTTGCTTAGTCATACCTGCTTGCAATCGATAAGGGGCTGTGAGGGGCACCTAACCATAGGTCTGTTTAGCAATGATTGGTTACAACTGATAGGGAGCACCGCTCCATGCACATGGGCAAAGAAAGGCCCAGTTGCAGTTATACTGTCTCACTGGACATAACCAATGGACATTGACTTTTACTGGGTGTAACCCAGTAAATCTCCAGTTCACACCACCAACTTGGAACTGCATTTAAATTGCTTGTCCTGCCACATTGGGGGCTTTGCTCCAACGACATCAGTGAGACTGGCCACCCTGGCATCCATCCCTGGATCAACTCCACCATTCCCTGACGTCCAGCCATCAGCTGAAGAGAACCACCAGACAAGGACAACGTCTGCTCTTTGGCTAAGAGAAGTCACATGGCACTGGAGGTATTTGGGGGTTCATGGTTGCCCTAGGATGGTGTGAATTAATTGTAATGTTTAGTTTCCCTAGAACTGTGTGAATTGCTGGTAGTGTTTAGTTGCCCTAGGATAGTGTAATTTACCTATAGTGTTTAATTAGTGCACATTCAATGCTAGTTGGGGTGCTCCAGCACACCCAACACTTTTTGCATTAACTAATTATATATGATGATTGTTGTGATTGAACATTCACTTGCATTTAAAGACAATCCGCCTCCAAGTCACTCGTAACACGGAGGAACCTTCTAGGACCTACCTTTGCTTTCAGTTGTAGCTGCTGCTGTTGCTTCACCTGCTGCTACTGAATATATACTGAGCAGCAAGCAGTTGAGGGTCAAGCAAGTAAGTGGTGGGTGGCACTCTGATAACTGTAACTGTCACGTTGTTAAGAGCCAGTCTCATAGGAGCAGATCTGGGACAGGTTGCTCACTGGCAAACGTCTGTGGGTATGTTTAGCCATGAAGTTAAATCTTCCCCTTGACACAGAGAAGTAGCCCTATATCTTGTTCAAAGTTGCATAAAAAAAATAGTGTCGAATCCCCAATCTCATCTTGAGATTTCATCCTGTCCTTTCACAGCCAATTGCTATATTCTTCTCTCTGCTTCCCAGACAGTAGACATTTTCTCCTTGAACTTGGTCTTCTAAATGATTTACTATTGAGCTTAACTAAACTAAATAGCTTAACTATTACCAAATTGTGATAACTTCATTGAACAAAAAACAGGTCACTCAGAGTTTGTATGACATGTCAGGATTTGTGTGATGGAGGAAAAAGGAAAAAGAAAAAGAAACTATGGTTATCATCTTACTTAGTAGTTTTCACCCTGTTATGAAAATGGGAATTTTTTCATTTTTCCCTCTCTGTACTTGAGCACAGATAGAAGTTACTCTGGGAGCTGGGGCTGTAGCTCAGTGATAGAGCACTTGCCTCCCATGTGTGGAGCACTGGGTTCAATCCTCAGCACCACATATAAACAAAGATATTGTGTACATCTAGAACTAAAATTTTTAAAAAAAGAAGTTACTCTGGTCTGGACACCTAGACATTGTCATGGATAAAATGTTTTTAGAATTGTATAGGAAAAATGAATCCTTTAAGCTGAGTAAAATTCCATTTATACCTTACACTTCCATTTATACTTTTTCAATGATAAAATCCAGGTGCATAATGACTATAATACTCAACATTTACTGAGTACAATGGTCTAAACTTTTTTCACAAATAATTCTTTATTCAATCCTCACAACCACACATGAAGTAATAATCTTACTTTATCAATCTCCAGTTGATAAATAAGGAAACTGAGGCACAGAGCACTTAAGGAACTTGCCTAAGGTCACACAACTGCTAAGTGACAGGTTGAAATTTCAGCCCAGAAAATCAGAACTCTTAAGCATTATGCTACAGCTGTTATAAAAGGCATATTATTCTAAAATATCTTGGAAAAACAGGAACCAGAACTCAGTTGCCCAAACTGAGAGTCCTTGAATAGAAGCTCTTCCCTGGATCAGGGGAAAGGGGCTATCATGAAGAAAGGAACTTTTCCGAATGTTTGTTTGTCTTCAACATTTAAATTGATCATGATGATTCAAAAGTAATGATCTTAAATAATAATTACAACTAATATTTGCAATGTTATACCAAAAGCTTTTATACATAATACTTTTAATTCTGTGAGGTTTCAAATAGTATATGCATGCAAAGTAGCCTAAGGATTAAAAATACTACTTGTCATTGCTTGTATTTGTATATTATGTCATCATCTCAACAAAAAAGTAACTTAGTGATATCACCATCGCTACCTTATATCTGAAGGAGCTTCCTCTAAGAAGGCTGCAGGACCAGAGTTAGTGATGGGGACAAAAGCAATCTGAATCTCATTCCTCTGGCCACAAAATGTATCCCCTTTCTATTTTGATGGCTTTGCACTTCATACTTGGTTGAGTTTTTATATTTTGCTTCATATTTTCATAGAGTTCTTCCAGACATTCATTTAATTAAAGATTTAATGGGAAATTTTCTTTTGGGGCAGAGGAAAAGGGCTTTTCTTTACCAATATTCATCCTACCATAATTCAGCATCCATCCTAGGTGTCTTCTGAGGGAAGAGTGACATAGATAGTAACTATGCTGATGAGCCCTCAAAATTCTGTCAGACATGAACTGAGTGCCTCCCATGGGTGGGAGTCCCTGTTGGGCCCAGCAGAGAATATTGAGGCTGGTCAGAGAGGAAATATAAATAAGCAGATGATCTATCATCTATACACTGAAGGATCTTGGTGTTAAAAATTACCTATTCTCCAGAAAATTTCATTTGTTTCCCAATTTTTAGGGGATTCATTTCTAACTAAGTAGACTTTCCCCTTATTTTCTGGGAAGTTGAGGGGCTGGAGTCATGCAATAAACTTAGAGTTCCTGGTTAAGTTCCCATCCTTGTCTTCTGCACCTCCACCCCTGCTGCCATTGTCCTTCAGATAGTTGCGGGGGAGGGGGGGGTTTAAGAGGGAGAGTAGCCCTGTGACCCCTTGACTCAATCCAGTGAAACTGATTTTAGACTTCTTTTTGTTGTTGTTGTTCTTTTTAGATACACATGTGATTTCAGACTTCTGACATCAGAACTGTAGAGAATAAAGCCTATGTGGGTTTAAGCCTCGGCTTTTGTGGTAATTGGTTCTACAGCAGCCCCAGGACTGTAAATGGAATTCTTTCTTCTTTTATACTGTGTCTTCCCTTCTTTCCATGGCACACAGATCCCATTCAGTCTCAGTGGTGGGAAAGCAAAAAGGAGGAGAAAAAAAATGAACTAGCAAGATGAAAAGTAACACAGAAAATGCTTAGAAAATATTTTCTATGTCCTGATTATGCATTCAGTACCTGTGAACTCTCCAGACCCTCAGTTACTCCTTTTGTCTCTTTTTACACTCACTTTCTATCTCACAGCTTATTAAAGAGAAAGAAAATATGAAAAACTTAACAAACCAACTTTGTAGAAGAGATTTGAAATAAGGAATGAGATAAAAATTAGAACTATCTGCAAGCTTTTTTCACTGTGGCTCATCTGTCATTGCTCTCTTACACGCTTCTGACATTGGCCCTAAAATATGAAATGAGTTATTCATAAGCCCCAGAGACTGAAGCCTGTACCCATACCTTCAAGGATGTGTGTTTATGTGCATGTGTATGAATGGGGTCATCGAAGATTACCAACACTGGACCAAAGAACAGCCAAAGGCAATAAGAAGAACCAACTTAACAAGTGAACTTAATTTATATTTAAAGCATTATTTAATGTTGGTTGAAATCTGTTATCAAGTCTCTTACCCTATATAGGACTGATTCTCTTCATTGTAACTATACAATCTAGGATTAAGACATCACTCACTGTTTAGATCTATGGAGAACTTGTCTGTGTTACTTGATTATACATTATAGTTATCAGTGTGAGCAAATTTATCATTGAGAGACTGCCAGAACCCCTTATAGATATTAAAATGTACATTCCCTGCATCTCTAAAGTTCTAACCAAAGTTGCAAACAGAAAAATTCTGTTTGCTAAGTAGCCCCCCCACCCCCAAAAGAGAGAAGGCCTGGATAAACTCAGAGCAAAAGGAATGGTTGTATAGAAGAAGGGTCACATCTCCAGTTGTAACCAAGTACCGAAACCATGTTCAGACATGATGCATTTGTCATATGTATCATCTAGTATAGATTTAACCAAGTCTAGTAAGTTTCAAAATAGAGACTCCATATAAAACATGTAAATGAAAGTTAACCTCATTGGCAATGATATATTAACTGAAACAATGAATAATACTATACTCTTTTTCCATAAGCTGCTCATTTTTTCATAACATACATTCTACATCTATGTATCCATGTTAATAATATTCATTATACAATTTCTATAACTACAAGTGGAAAGCTATGCTGTTTATATTGACTCTAGAATGGTATTTGTTGTTCTTGGTTTAGATATTAGGTGTCCCCCAAAAGCTCATTCATGAGACAATGCAAGAAAGTTAGACATGAAATGATTAGGTTATAAGAGTCTTAACATATTCAGTGCATTAATCTGCTAATGAGGATTAACTGGATGCTAACTAGGCAGGTAGGGTGTGGTTGGAGGAGGTGGGTTGCTGGGCACGTACTTTTTGTCCTTGATGAGTGGATGCTCTCTCTTCTTCCTGGTAGCCATGTCTTGAGCTGCTTTCCTCTCCTGCCATGGTGTACTTCCTCACCTTAGACCCACAGCCATGGAGCCAGCCATCTATGGACTGAGACTTCTGAATCCATGAGTGCCAAATAAACTTTTCCTCCTTTATAATTTTTTCTCGCCAGGTCTTCTGGTCACAGCAGTGAAAAAGTAGACTAAAGCAGATACTATATTTCATAACTCACATTTTGTTCTACTTTCTTTCAACTCTCTTCATTCTTCTAAAGTCCACTGTTACCTTCTGATATTTTAGCACTAGCTAATGATCGGTTCTCACAATTCAATAAGCAGAGTTTATGGCACTGTACAATATGAAATCTCTTATTAATGAACCAATGGAAATACAAAATACTCAAAGGAATTATATCATGCAGAAGCAAGCTTAATATCAATCTGCCTATATAAGCAAAAAAAAAAAACGGTATCACAGTTTGAAGGGCAAGTAATGAGGCTTTTGTTTACTGAATATGCATCCTATGGAGATTCATTTATTTTGGTGCTGAATTCAATGCTTTTTTTTCTCTCTCATTCTTAAGCATGAGAAATTTACAACTCCCCTTTTTCCTCCTAAAACTTCTTAAATCGTAGCTGATTGGATGGTACACAGCTGTAACTTAAAATATATAATCTCTGCCGAGAGAGCAAACAAGTTAAACACTCTTTGTGTCAATAAGACAATCTTAAATTTCTCTTGAAAGGGTATTTAGAATGAAAATGTTCACCCATGCAAGTAATCACATATTTTGGTGAAGAATCCATTAGTGACATCCTGGTGCTTTGTAAGGGTTCCTGAGAAAGAAATATTCATGTAGAAATAAGAAAAATTCTACTTCAGTAAACTGTAAAATTTGGAGGAAGGGCCGTTATAGCAAATCTCAGGTTAAAAAAAAAAAATGTTTTCTGTCTCTGTTTAATCATGTTAAGACTCAGTTTCTTCACTTTAAAAGTGAGAATTTTAATTAAATGCACTCCAGGATTTTTCCCAGCTGCTGAATTTCAAAATTCACAGTGCCTTTGCACTAAAACTGATTTTCATATCCTCCTCACACCTGCTTTGAGTTTTAACACATCTGCTTTTAAACTATGCTTAAATTGATGACCAGCTGTGTTCCTTCCAGTTATTACTTCTCATCAAGGACTGGTGTATCGTACTGCCTAATCAACTTAATAAAAAAAATTTTTAAACTCTGTGACAGCTTACAAATAGAACTATGGGTTTTAAAGATATCTGGTCTATTTTTCTGAAACTAAAGAATAATTAAATTATAACCTTTTCCAAATGACCTATCTATGATACCTTCAGGTTTTCCAGTAATCAGTGTCTGAAGTGAATGTGAATTGAAAATATTGAATCAGTTGTCACCAAATTAAACTGACCAGGGACCTGAGCCTTTCAAGACAACAGAACTGAGTGCTGCATTTTACAATCAGATTAGCTGGTGGACTTCTATTGGGTTGAAGAGAGGTGATCCTTCCTGATTAAGACAAAGAAAAGCAAATCCATAGCCAGAAGCCATTAGCAACTGATATAGTGTCAAGTGAGTAGGTGGCTTCCTGGCAGCAGGAAAGCTGCTTAAGTGGCAATTTCCTGTTGTTCTGAGCTCAACAGATTTATTTCAGGAACATTCCTAAGACCCAGAACCTAGGGAAGTGAAGGTATATTAACTCCTTTCGCCTCAGATATTATTTTCAGTTGTGTAAATGATTGATTTTTGTGTCTTCGCATCCCTGAAGATTTTTTTTCCAAAGTCTTTTTTCTCATCAATAGCTATATAATGTGAAATAACTCCAGAACAGAGCATTTGATTTATATTCTTTTACTTAATGACATTTTAGTACCTTTACTACAGACTCAGATACCTTCTAACCTTTAATTTAATAGGTATTCTTTTCTCTAGTTGTAAAGAAAGTAAATTTTAACCTGATGGAGTGAGACAGCTAAGTGAAAATCTGTACAGATAACAGAAATATTCCTCTTCCAGTTACATTTTGGAAATTTTAAGTATAATTTTGAGTGCAGATATTAGGTTATACGAGGTATTTCAGCTAGAATACCTGACATAAGATAGATGAAATTTGAGATAAAAAGGAAATAATAATGCAACATGAGTACTATTAATAGAAATTGGACTTAAATAAAAAACTGTTTTCTAAGAGCCAATATACTTCAAAATGTGAAAATAGAAAATATTAAATAATGTAGCAAGTCACCAGAAAATAATAGTGGGGGGCAAGAGGGGAGAATTTTAACAGTGGTTAGTGAGATAGGAGTTAGAAGTCCGTGTGTGCTATTGCACAGTGAAGTGGCTGTAATTAATGATAATTAACATATCTAGAAGAAAGAATTTTGAATGTTTTTAACATGAAAAAGATACATGTCTGAGGAGAAGGATATCTTTTACCTTATTTAAATAGCATACAATGTATGTATGTATTGAAACATCACATGCTACTCCATTAATGTGTAAATTTTTAATGTTTTTATGTATCAGTAAAAATTACTTTCATTTAAATTTTTTTAAAAAACAGTTATCTTTACATTGTTCAATGTGTTAGGTTTGTGTCTCTGTAACAAATTTCCTGAGATGCATCAACTTTTAAAGAGAAAAGCTTTGTTCAAGTTCATTATTTCAGAGGTTTCAGTACATGGTCACTTGGCCCTATGGCATTGGGCCTGTGGCAGCATGGTACATTATGGGAAGAAATGTATTGGAGAAGGCCTTGTTCACCTCATGATTGAAGAGAGAGAAAGGAAGACACTGGTGCTTCAATGTGCCCCTCCAGTGCATGCCCCCACTGGTTTAGCTTTCTTCTACTAGGCCCCACCTTCCAAAGGTTCCACCACCTCCCTATAGTGACACAGGCTGAGGACCAAACCTGCAATACATGAACCTTTGGGGTATAGTTCAGATCCAAACTATGGCACTAACTCCTGGCCCTCAGAGGTTCATGTCCATTTCATAATACAAAATACTTGAAGTCCATCACCAAGAGTCGCCAGAGTCTTAACAGTGCCTACATTGCTCAGAAGCCCAAGACTCAAGGCAAATTCTCAACTGGGTAGCTCTGCTAAAAAAAGAAAGTTACATAGTTCCAATATGACATAGTGTGACAAGAACAGGGTAAATATTCTTTACAAAAGGGAGGAATAAGAAAATAATAATGAGAAAGCAGACCAAAGTAAAAACAAAATCCTAGCAGCAAAATTAAATCCTATAGCTACATGTCTGGTATCCAGGGCATATAATGTCATAATGTGAGCTTCAAAGGGCTTGGGTGGACCCACCCCTATGGCCTTGCTGGTTGTAGCCCACATGACCACTCTCTTGAGCTGGTTGTTCCACATTCCTGGCACCTCTGACTTCTTGGGATTTCCAATGGGACTTTAGTTTCACAATCTTAACTTTATTCATCTCCCTGTCTATAGTAGCTTGCAGGGACTCCAATACTACTTGTTATGGTTTTGTTATGAAGTGTCCCCCAAAGGGCTTGTATGTTGAAAGCATGGTTCATGATACAGAAAGGTTCAGAGGTGGGACTTTTAGAAAATTATTAGGGCTTTTACCTCATCAGATTAATTCTTTTTCTGGATCTATCCATTGACAGCTTAGTAGCCTACTGGGTAGTAACTCTTGGCAGGTGGGGCATGACTGGAAACAAAATAGGCCACTGGGTGGATATGGCCTTGGACTATATCTGTCCCTATAATCTTCCTGCCTCTTTGCTTCCCAGCTGCCATGAGTTACAGATTTCCTTTCTCATACCCTTCTACCATGATGTTCTCCCTCACCTGTAGCCTGGAACAATGGAGTCGGCTGACAATCAGATAAACCTCTGAAACCATGATCCCAAAGTAAACTTTTCCTCCTCTAAGTTGTTCTTGTCAGGTATTTTGGTCACAGTGAGAAAAAGTTGACTAACACACTGCCACACACTGCTTGGCCTCCCCAGCTTTCCTTTGAAATCTTGGTAGAAGTCTCCATGACCCCATAACTCTTGACATTCTTCATACCTGCAAAACCAGCATCATATGGACAATGCCAGGGTGTGGCACCAGTGTGAGCTACACCTGGGCCCACTTCAATCACAGCTTCCGTAACGTGAATGCCTTGATGATTGAACATAGGGAAATCTGTACTAGCAGGGCATTTCTAGGCTCCCTTCTCAAACGAAAGTATTTAAAATGAACTTCCAGTTTTACACTTTGAACCTGTTGATGGGTTTAGTCCTACCAATTCCTAAGATGTCCTAAAGTCATCTTTCCTGTTGTCCTGGTGCAAAGTGCCTGGTGTCTTTTTAATGGTGCTAATCTCTTTAGCAACTACGCCTTCCTTGGCTGAACTTTACACACATCTCTTTTCTGGTCTTGTGCACATTTTCTAATTCTTTCTGCTCTTTCTTCTTGGCTTCTAATTCTCTAATAGATTTGACTAAAAGTAGTCAGTAATACCTATATCCCTGCCTGAATGCTCTACTGCCTTGACATTTCCTCTACCTGATAAACTAATTCATCACCTTTAAATTGCGCCTCACATAGTCTCACTTTTAAACTGTACTTCAACACAAAGTCTCATGGCATGGCAAAATGTACCTAAGCTTTTTTTGTTTTGTTTTGTTTTGCCAGAGTATAACATGGGTGGCCTGTAGTCCAATTCCCTTTAGAATTCTTACTTCCATCTGAAACCCCATCAGCATAACCTTTACTATCTATATTCCTATCAACATTCTGGTTTTCTGAGTCTTCACCAGACTTGCCTGCAACTCCTCATACAGCATTCAAGATGTTCTGCAGCCTGATTCTCTGGATTTTTCCAAATTCTTCTAACAAACAGATCCCAAAGGCTTCTGAAATATAACATGAAGTATCCTGACAGTAGTAATCTCGCTTCTGCAGGGTCACAGCATTAATGCACAGTTTTCTATGTAGTCAGCTTTCTGTCCTTGTAACAAATAAATGTCTGAGATAAATCAACCTTTAGGAAGGAAGGGTTTCTTTTGGCTCATAGTTTCAAAGGTTTCAGTCCATGGTCATGTGGCCCTGTTGCTCTGGGCCTGTGGTGGCACTATACATCTTGGCAAGAGCACAGGTCAGAGAAGGCTAGTCACCTCATGTGTCCAGAAAGCAAATAGGAGAGAAAAAATGAGACACTGGCATCTCAGTATTCCTTCTGGGCATGCCACCAATGACCTGCCATCCTTCTACTAGGTTTCACCTCTTAAAGGTTCTACCACCTTCCAATTAGCACAACATGCTGGGGACCAAACCTTCAGCATATGTGACTTTGGAAAACATCCCAGATTCAAACTATAGCATGTTAGTATATGCTTCTATTATTTTTCCAAAAAAATCATGAGTGGAGCTCATTTCCAGAATTTATAGTATTCCTTTTAACAGCTTTAATCTTAAATATATATTAATATATATCTGATAAGTTTGCTTATCTCTCTGATAAGTTTGCTTCCAAAACTTCTTCAAGTCACTTTCATTTATGTATGCTAAGCTAACTAAAATTACTCAGAATTTTACAGATTCCTATTAAAACCTAATAAAATAACATGAATTTTTTCAAGTGGGTGCAAAGACACAGTTATCAATTGTTGAAGATTTTCTTCAGCTCCTAGTCCATCTTCTTTTTTCCTTCTCATTCTGGCGTGTGTGCTCTATTCCTTTATTTAACTAGTAACTTTTCACCTTAAAATATTTAAAGTCAGCAACCTGCTTTAATGTTGTTCTTCTTATACTTCTTGTCAGAAATCAGAAAAATAAAAGAGAAAGTGAAAAAAATCTACCTTTAAAGTCTGATTTTTGAAACCAAGTGGGACACTTAATTTAATTTAAAATGAAGAGTAAATCTCATTTCACACTACTTTAAAATCTTCATTTTAAAGGAATCTCAGAAACACACCTCAAATTTCTACCACAGAAGAGAAACGGTGTAGCTCTAGCTCTGCTGCCCATCTTGAAACTGTCCTTGACAGTGAGCTGGTGCATTGTCCTGAGCCATTACTAGGAGCCATAATAACTAAGTGGAAAAGTGGACAAGACTGGTCCTGGATGACTTTTGTGAGCCAAAAAAATCCAGATTCCATAGCCCTGGTGAAGCAGCTTTGCAGAGAAAGACATTTATTGATATATCAAGTGCACCAGAAAGTTAGAGAACAAAATCTGGAAATAAAAGCAGAGTACACAAAGATAATAAGGACAAAATGATAGGGTCAGGGCAAAAGGCAGAGCTTCGTGAAGAGATCTGTGAGGCATTTGGGAGGGGAGGATGCAGCAGCCCGCCAGAGAATCCTATAATCGAGTCTCTTTGAGAAAGAAGAGATGAAAATACTGAGTGAATTTCAATAGGAGAACAGAGTTTTCTGAACTCTCATCAATATGTTCTTTGAGAACTCAAACTTCTGAATTTTAGAACAGGAAGGTGTTACAGGTTTCTTTCCAGCACTTAACCTACATTTGAAAGGGTATATTGTCTACTGTGCATTAAAAAATTAAAAGAAACAGTCCGGGTGAGGATTACATGAGCTGGAAGTCCACCACATGAGCAGGCACACCATTGTGCTCAGCTCCAGCTGGTGGGTAAGTTACCAGATGATGGACCCAAGTGGTCAGAAAACACAATGGTCAGATTCCAAGAAACACTTGAAATACTCACATGAAAGCTCCAGATTATTTTAATGATAGAAGATAAATCAAGGAAATTGAGTTTACATCCCTCAATCTAGTCCAATCCCTTATTTTACTCAGTAAGATACAATAGATCAGAAAAATAATCGTATTGTCACCATGTTTAATATCAGCACCCAGACTAGAATGTAGTCTCTTGATTCTTAGTTAAGTCCTTTTCAGATGTGATTATGACATTCAGGGAGGTTGTTTGCAAATAAAGGAAGCTGGGGGAAGAATTTCAAGTTAAATTATTTGTTAAACTAGAGTAAAATGCTCTTGAAAAATCCTCAAGTATCTTCCTGAATCTGAACCTATCTCAATTTTCTTCACCAAATAAGTGAATAATAAGTGATATATAAGAGGATTTTTATGACACGTGCTAATTGAAAAATCACTTTGATAGAACACACACAGGAAAAACACACTACTTAAGAGTCTAAACATGAAACTGCTGGTACAACAAAAGCTTATTCCCCTAGTCAGTGACATTTTACTTAAATAAAAATAAATCCATTGCTTAGAAAAAGTGCTTCATGACAAATACGGTTCAAATATAATAATGAAAAGCTGTATGTTTTTCCTTTTGCTAACTTTCTTAATAATCCTCCTTCTAAAAAATTACAAATTCAAAAACTCTCAAGTGTTACATTGGCCAGTTTTCATTTCCAAGGTGTATGTGTGTGTGAAAAGAATCTTAACTAATACTTTTATGTCTCCATTTATTCTCTTTACCCAAACACTGTTTATAGTATTCCGTTGTGCTGATAAAAAAGAGAGACAAGATAGAAATGTTTATGGGAACAACAAATCAATCAATGGTTAGCTGTTTTACAAATAGATCACCACAGTCCTGTTTACTTTGATCCTGATCGTGTTACTTGACAGCACAAAACAAGAAGAAGCACTTTTTTATTTTTTAATGATGTTTACTGATGGAGAAGAACAGGCACCCAGTGTAGTTTCTAGCATTTGGAAGTTTACTATCACTACGTTGCTGAATTCATTGCCATTATAATTGCCATCGTTCGTGTGCCCACCACTGTGGTAGAGAACAGCAGCTACAGAAGTAAAAGCACAAATGTCTGTGCTCAAGATGGTGATAGTAGTAAGGATAAACTCATGAAGTGGAAGAAATGATGTTTTCTTTTTTTTTTTTTTTTTTTTTTGGTATTAGGAATTGAACTCAGGGGTACTCGACCACCGAGCCACATCCCCAGTCCTATTTTGTGTTTTATTTAGAGACAGGGTCTCAGTGAATTGCTTAGCGCCTCGCTGTTGCTGAGGCTGGCTTTGAACTCGTGATTTTCCCGTCTCAGCCTCCCAAAGTGCTGGGATTACAGATGTGCACCACTGCACCCAGCAAGTGATGTTTTCTCAAAGCAAGGACTGTTTTTCCAAGAAGATGATCAACATTACTATGCAGCAAAGCAACGTCCTCCTGAGGAAAATTAAGAAACCTATAATACTGGAGAACTATTTGGGAGCCTCACACACAATTGCATATAAGCAAACAGTTTAAGGGTTCTGTTTTGCTCACAATAAAGCAACAGGACTAGATAAGTTATAGTGGTGACTTGTGGCTTTATATTTTAATATGGTTTTGATATGAAGAAATATTTTGGCTGAAAGGGATACACAGCAATTTGTATGTAAAACATAGTGTGGGACAGGATGTAGCTCAGTCAGCAGGCAGAGAACCTGCCTAACATGCACAAGGCCCTGGATTTGATCCCAGCCTTGTCAAAAAGAAAGTTGCTAAAATTCAGTAGTAATTAAGGAAGGACAAAATAAGAGATGACATTTTTCAACCAAATTATTAGAAAAATGTCCATAAAATAATAAAAATATTTGGGCAGAAGTATAGGAAGTGCAGTGCTGGCAGATATCCAAATCTGGTGAACCATTTTTTTTTAATGAAAATTTGGCAATATTTGAATTTTAAAATTTATCATCAAACAATTTTATTTGAATTTTGTATCAAATGTAGGATACAAAAAAAGTTCATTGGTACATTTCCCATGATAGCAAATCTGAGCACCACCTAAGTGTCTCTCAGTGGGAGAAAATTAAATAACTTATGGCATAACCATTTTGTGAAGTCCTCTGCAGCCACTGAAAAAGCTTTAAGTAATCCATATTTTCTCAATAGAAAAACAATAATTTTGTGTGTAAAACTGACTCCACAATGTCAAGCTTATCAAAGGGACTGGGTGTTGATGGTCAGGAGACACCTTAGCTTTATCTAAATTGTTTAAATGTTTTACAGTGTCATATGTTATAAAATTAAAACTAAATATGAATTTTAAATTAATAATCAGAGAAGAAATTAGAAAAAGGTTGAGAACGATTCTAATATTTTGTAGTCTAATAGAAATATAGAATGTTGAGTAAGTACTATTTCATTAAAGAGCTACACCTGGAAAGAATTTTGAGTTCATCTGATCTAATACTTGGTGGAAGAGAATAGCATTCATTCATTCATTCATTCATTAACTTGTTCACCTTTCTTTCATGAATTCTATGTGTATTTATTTATTTAACACCAGCTGTGTCCCAGCCACTGTGGATACCATGATGACTGCAGCCATCGGGAACTTTACAGAGAATTATGAGAGGGAAAGAGACAGAGACAAAGCCCAGAATCTCTTGAGAACAATTTCTGTGAAAATTAATAATGCATAGCTAGTCAGCAGTACATGGATCAACAGTACATGGATTTACCACATCATGGGATCCTGAAAACTTTCTGGCTACTCCTCACTCGGTACTAGAAACCTTAAGACTGACTTCTAAGAGGCTCGTTCCCAAACAGTGTGACATGCATCTGCTTCTGGCTTTGACTCAACCATACAGACTTACTGACTTCTCTTTTCCAAAGGATGTTTCCTCTGCTATCATTTCTTTGTCTTTTTATTGGTTCTTTTTAGTTATACATGACCATAGATGACCCATTTTGACATAATTATAAAAGCATGGGAGGTTTTCTCTGTACCCACTGACTTCAACATTTAGATTTAAGGTCAGTCTTCCTTCAGACAGCTTAACAGGACAAAACAATATGGAGTCAGCTACTCTACCACTTCCTTTTTAAAAATGATTGTTCTTGCTTTCTCATATTCTTTTATTATGTTCAAAACCTCATTAGAAGAAAAACCATGTAGATATGTGTGTAAAGCATGTGCCCTTAATGGTGCTCATGAAACAGAGGCTTTTCTCGAGAAATAATAAGCCAATGAGAAAAATATTGCAGGTGGTCAAAGAATCTAGAGGAGAACTAAATTAAGTGTAATTGAATCTTTTATTTTACTCCAAAATTCTTTGACCACCTGCAATTATTTTAGTTAATTTCTAGGAGGGTCAAATACTATTTAACTTCATGTCCCTTACCTGATAAATCTCGAAGGGAAATTCCTTTCAAATGTCATTCTGAAAATACCAGCAATTGTTTTCCATCTGAATCACGTTTTCCTTCATTACCTAAGGTAAACTACTGTCACTTATGTCTACAGCCAACGTATTTTTCTTATTATTTAATTCCTTATAACATCAAATATCAATGCTGTCAAAATAAAGAACATAAATTATTTTATTATTAGTCACAGTGCCACCTTCAAGTTTCTCCGTATGCATGCTTCTCATGGTTATAGCCACTACATGTGGCTTTCATATATATAAGTAATTTAATATTATTTCTTGAGATTTTTCTAAGTTGCTTTGTGGTCTTTATAGGCATCATTGAAATTGAAGCACCATTGTCTAGTCAACAGTAGACTTAACCACTTCCTTATTGTTAAAGAGTTAGGTTCCTTTCATTTACCAGCTTCTCTAAAAACTGCAAGGAACATCTTAGCATTTACTATATTTCAAGCAGATTCCTCACAGAGTCACCCTCTTTTGAAACTCCCCTTGTAAAGCCCTTTTATGTACCTTGCTGAAGATGACTCTTTAAAATGCCCATCATCCTCTGTGTTTTACAGAAAGTTCTGTAACCTTCACTGTTACACATTTGTTGATTTCCCCATCATTGAGCTTTAAGAGGCCACATCAACTCCCTGTTGCACAAGTGAGACCACTTTGGACTTAGGCACATTTACAGGGGACTTTCATAAGTTGGTCATCATTTTAGTTAGAACTTCATTTCATTGAAAATATAGACACCAATACTTTCAGTCTTCAGGTGGAAATATATTTGTAAATGCAATATATACTGTATCATTTGATAAAAAACCAACTTTTGATACAGATTAATCAGCTAAAATTCCATTTTACTTTGTGTTCTTTTTAATCAGAGACTTTGCTCAACAAATAATTTCTTAACATTTTAGAGACATAAGAGAAAATAACTCATAAATCCTTTTACTATCAAACATTGCCAAATAGTGCCTCCTTAGCCTCAGAGGCACATATTTTTTTTAAATATTTATTTATTTATTTTTTAGTTTTAGGTGGACAGAATATCTTTGTTTTTATGTGGTGCTGAGGATCGAACCCAGTGCCTCACGCGTGCTAGGCGAGCACGCTACCACTGCGCCACAATCCCAGCCCCCAGAGGCACATATTCTAAGAAGAACAGTGGTTGCATGAAACCAGGGAAATACAAAACCCTATATATTTTTTCCCTATACATGCATGCCTATGATAAAGTTCAATTCTTAAGTTAGGTACTGTTAGAGATTAGGAACAATAAGTACGAAAATAATTATAACAATATACTTAAGTAAACTTTACTTTAAATTTATGAATTATTTATTTCTAAAATTTTCCATGTAATATATTTTGGCCACAGTTGGCCTACTCTAACTGAGACTATACAAAGTGAAACTGGGTAGTGGGGGAATACCGTGACACCTGACTTACTCAGAAATCAAACATATGCCCAGTTTTAGTCATTCAGACTAGTGATTTACTTAACAAATATTCATTGAGAACCTATGGTTTTCCCAGCACTCGATCACAGCTTTTTATCTGAACAAAACAAACCAAAATCTTTTCTTTTCTTTTTCTTTTTCTTTTCTTTTCTTTTCTTTCTTTTTTTTTTTTTTTTTTTTTTTTTTTTTTTTTTTTTTTTGGTACTGGAGATTGAACTCAGGGCACTCGACCACTAAGCCACATCCCCAGCCCTATTTTGTGTTTTATGTAGAGACAGGGTCTCACTGAGTTGCTTAGCACCTCGCTGTTGCTGAGGCTGGCTGGCTTTGAACTCGCGATTCTCCTGTCTCAGCCTCTCTAAGTCCTGGGATTCAAAATCTTTTCTTCATTGAGTTTACATGCTCATGGGAGGAGACTCTCAACAGGTAATATAAAATAGGTTGCTAGAAGGTGATACATGCTTAAAAAAAAATTAAAGAAAACTGAAGAATGCCAGGGGGTAGGAGGATGGGTGCAAATGTAAATAGGGCCATGTGTAAAGACCTTCCTGAGAAGGTTACAAATGAGGAAAACCTAAAATAGGAGCGAGTAGGCCACATTTGAAGCTAAGGGAAGAATCTGTCTGGCAGAAATGATGGCAAGTACCAAGAATCAGTATCACTGAGAACCGCTCTCTAATGGAAAGAGCACAGAAATTCAGAATTAGGAAGCCAAGCTTTTAGGATGATTTCCTTCACTACCCACCTATGCAAGTCACTCAGCATCTTCTACATTCAGTTATAAACTATGGAGATGAGCCTGGAGTTGGAATTATTTCGAGTTTCTTACCTATTCATCTGTTTTTCAATGATGAGTCACTAAGAGGAGGTTTGATGGATCTGGAGAAAAGAGAATCCTTGGAAACTGTTGGTGGGAATATAAATTAGTATTACCCTTATGCAAAAAAAGTATGTTACTTTAAAAATCAATAATAGAGCCACTAGATGATCCAGCAATCCCAGAAGTGGGTAAATAACCAAATGAAATGAGATCATTAGGTCAAAGAGATATCTGCATTCCCATGTTTATTGTCCCACTATTCACAATAATCAATGTATGGAGCTAAGTGTCCATCAATGGAAGAAGCTAAGTGTCCATCAGTAGATGAAAGGATAAATTAATATATATAATATATATGTTATATATATTATATATGTTATAAAATCATATATATGTGTATGTATGTAAATATACACACACATATATATGATTTTTAAAATAATGTTTTACTTATTGTTATGGTTTGGATTTGAGGTATTCCCCAAAAGCTTCTGTATAATATAGAAGATAAATGATTAGATTATGAGAGCTATGACCGAATCAGTCATCCTAATTTGAATAGGTAAAGAGAGTGGTTACTATAGGCAGGTGGGATGTGGCTGGAGGCAGCAGGTCACTAGGGGCTTGTCTTTGGGGTTTTATATATTGTCCCTGGTGCCTCAATCTCTCTCTGCTTCCCAGGGACCATAAGGTAAGCAGACTTCTTCCATCACCCCATTCTGCCATGACACTCTGCCTCTCCACAGCCCCTGAGCAATGGCGTCAGCCCATCATGGCTGAACCTCTGAAACTGTAAGCTCAAATAAACTTGTCCTCCTCTAAGTTGTCCTGGTTAGGTATTTTGGTCACCATGACAAAAAGCTGACTAACATGTCTATCACATCTCCCCCCTCCACACACACACACACACGTACACATACACAAACATACATATACATGTGCACACCCAGTAGAATACTATTCAGCTTTAAAAAAGAAGAAAATGCTATTATTTGTTGCATGGGTGACCCTGGAGGACATTATATTGAGATAACCCAGGTACAGGGAAGCAAATACTACATAATCTCATTTACATGTGGAATCTGTAGAAGCAGAGAGTAGAAGGGTGGTTATCAGAAGTTGGGGATGGAGTGTGGGGAATTAGGAAGATAGTGGTCAAAGGATACAAAATATCTGATGAACCCAAGGACTAAGTTAAAGATCTGTCTTATACAACATAGTAACTATAGTTATAACAATATATTGCATACTTGGAAAAAACTTAAAATTGAAAATAAGTAAAAATGCTACTTGCTTGCCAAAGAGAGAGAGAGAGAAGGCTAAATGGCATTTAACTCACTAAGCAGGAAAATATGTGCTGCACTGAAGAAAATTTTCCATTAAAAATGCTTACAACAAAAGAATTCCTTGCTTAAATGTTAAACTCCAATAATCTGGAAAATGTAATTACACCGACATCTGATCCCCAGAGAATGATCAACAGGGTGTGACTAAGAGTGATAAGGATAAAGGGGATGCAAGGATATAGGTTTCATTTTTCATACTGGTAGCATAACATGTCATAAGCAAGTTTGTATTAGTTTGATATGCCTCATCATTTCAGCACTTGCTTTTATATCTCCTTGTACTGTGCTTTGCATAGAGCCACAAATAAAAGTTACAGACATCTATGTCAACACAGAGAGACAGTTATGTATTTTTCAGTGAACATTGGCTATCAAAAATCCATATGGCCTGAGACAATCTAGCATTAACAGCAACTCATCAGTTAAGGGAGGAGCTGAGTTTTTAGAATCTTCTTAGCAACAGTGGATTTGTTTCACTTTTTTTCCTTCTATTTGATACCACTCTAGAGCTGTTTCTAGCAAAGAAGCACAAATTGTTTTTCTCCACTTTGGATTTTCTTCTTTCTAATTGAGATGATGAAACTGCAACTGATTGGCTTATCAAGGACCATTTGGGGAAAGTGTCCTTATCACGTGCTACTTAAACCACAAAGAATGATTTTAAAGTGCAGCTCTAAGTGAAGTCAATCAGATTCAAAGTCATCCATTACTCAATGCCTGCTCAACACTGCTGAGCTGGAAGCAAATTAATTGAGTCACCATAAAATGAGGTTGTTATTTGGCAGGGGGTGCCAGGGATTGAACTTAAGGGCACTCAACCACTTCTCCAGTCCTATTTTGTATTTTATTTAGAGACAGTGTCTCACTGAGTTGCTTAGCACCTCGCTTTTGCTGAAACTGGCTTTGAACTCACGATCCTCCTGCCTCAGTCTCCTGAGCTGCTGGGATTACAGGCGTGCGCCACCTCACCTGACAACTGAGGTGTTTCTAATCACATATTTTGCTGCCTGTTTTTGCAATAACAAAATGCTTAGTTAATCTTAAGTAATTTTAATTGTATATAAGAGGTGGATCTGTGTTAGTATGAATTGTAGAAATTGCTTCTTCCTCTAGAGTAGTGAGGGAGTGTGTAGGAACTGTTATTTTTTAAATACTTTCTAGGCTCCAGATTCTAGGCTAGATAGGTACCAATGCTATCTCACTTAATCTCACTATAGTGCATTGTTATTGCTGCTTTTAAATGGGAAAACCGAGGCTCCTAGACGTCACACCGATCATTATACGTATATTGGAGCATAGCAGAAACCTCCAAAATTTTTGTACTTTTCCCCAAAAAGCATGCAGAATCCTATTTTTAGTCACTGATTTTGCTGCTCCAGTTAGTAATGTCAACCTTTAGTGTCCATGGAGGGACTGAGTCCAGAACCCCCACGGACACCAAAATCCGTGGGTACTCAAGTCCCTTATTTAAAATAGCATAATCCTCTGTGTGCAAATATGATTACATGACCAATGTAATCCTACATCATGTACCACCAGAATAATGAAAAGTTATACTCCATTTTTGCAGCATGTGTCCAAATGCATTCTATTGTCATGTGTAACTAATTAGAACAAATAAAACATAAAATAGTATCATCTTTGCAGATAACCTCCACACATGCTCTCCTACACTTTAATTCATTTCTAGATTTACTTATGATACCTAACTACAATGTAAATGCTATGTGAACAGCTGTTATACTGTATCATTTATAGAATAATGACAAGAAAAAAAAGTACCTGTACATATTCAGTAGAGATGCAGTATTCTTTTCAAATTTTTTGATTTGTGGCTGGTTGAACACAGATACAGAACCTGTAAACAGGGAAAGCAGACTGTATTCACGTGACTAGCCCATGAACTACTGTGGCTACAGTAGAGTCAGAGGGCACCCAGGTGCAGGAAGCCTGTCTGCTCTCCTGACTGCTCTCTTCTGCACTCTCTGGACCAGCTAGATGATTCAGGCTGAGTCTCATGGCAGGGTAGGCATTGCTGCTCTCTGTGCAATTCATATCTTAATAACATCTCCTAATGCCTAGCCCTTGGGAAGTAACAAGATTGTCAGTCTGACTCACAAACCAAATGACCATTTAACAATTTATTTTGTGAGATATTTCAAGATAAAGGTTTTACATCTCCTTTCTGGGAAATAGTTTCATTATTCAAAATTACATCTTCACCCAGGAAGTCACTGTGAGACCAGAGAAGCATAAATAGGAAATTGGGCACATTGAAGGTCTAGTTGTCTGCTGATGGAGTATGGTGAGATCTCCTGATGATTTCTTTAATCTTGAGAATCAGAAATGCTTGCTGATTTGAGACCCAAATCCCAGCCTCATGGATGGTTCTACTGACTCAGAAAATTCTTATTCTTTTGACACTCCTCTTTTGGGATTTTTTTTTTTTAACCTTCTGGGAACTCCTAACCTCCAAGTATTTCTTTGCCAGTGTGTTCTAAGCTTTAAGTATTCTGTACTGAAATGTGCCAAAACTCAGGCTAAACCAAAGCAGATTTGAGCTTCATTATATTCTTTTTTTTTTTTTGGTACTGGGGATTGAACTCAGGGGTACTCGACCACTGAGCCACATCCCCAGCCCTAGTTTTGTGTTTTATGTAGAGAAAGGGTCTCACTGAGTTGCTTAGCACCTCGCCATTGCTGAGGCTAGCTTTGAACTCATGATTCTCCTGTCTCAGCCTCCCTAAGTGCTGGGATTACAGGCTTGAGCCGCCGCGCCCGGCTTCATTATATTCTTGATGTAGCACTTCTTAGTCATTTATTGTTTGTTTCCTGTTCTGAATGGAATCTGAGAATCTGGATCCTTCTAATTAAAAGAGCTGGAGGCACTTGTGCAACCCTTTTAGTCAAAAAGCCACTAAGGAACCCCTATCATGGTTTTCAAGACTTTAAAAGCCTTTTTTCCCTAGCACTTCTTGAACTCAACTCAACTTATCCTAAGTAGTATTGTTACCTGGCTGTGTGTGGATGACAGAGGTCAAGCAGAATTGTCTTAAGGACCCTCTTCATCTTGTGTGGATGGCACCGCTATTGGACCACAAGAACCCAACAGCATGATTTCACTTGTGGGTTAGAACTCAGCGTGTCTGGAACTCTCTCAATACCCTAAGCCTGGGAAGAGCAAGCAGTGTTTTTACACACTCCCTACGAGGAGATGCCAGATTCTGATTTAATCATCTGATGACTGTCTTTTGGGCTGTTTTAGAGATGAGACAACTTAGAGTGAAAGATTATTTTAAATTGAAGTAAACATTTTCTTAAAATAAACTCCAGTAGATTTTAAAATGTCAGTTTGAAGAATTTTTTAGGGGTCATGTAAAAAAATTCAAGAAATGCCATGAATAATTTTCAGAATTTTGCAATGGGCAGGGAATAGAACTCAGGTGTCAACATCAACCTTAGAAAGTAGAAATTTAAACACAGGGAAATATATTTTTGGGGTTTTTTTGTTTTTTTGTGTTTTTTTTTTTTGGTACTGAGGATTAAACTCAGAGGTACTGAACTACATTATCCCCAACCCCTTTCATTTTTTATCTTTAGACAGGGTGTTGCTAAGATGCCAAGGCTGGCCTTGAACTTGCCATTGTTCTGCCTCAGACTCCTTGGGTCACTGGGATTACACACATTTGCCACCATGTCCTGCTAATGCAGGAAACCCCACCACCACCACCACCAAGGGATTGAACCCAGGGGTGCTTATTACTGAGCCACATCCCCAGCCCTTTTGCTTGCTTGCTTGCTTCTTTTTTTTT
>PVHX01023408.1:0-25808 GCA_004024805.1 Geosciurus inauris
GGGGGGGGGTACACTCTCACATTGCTGGTGAAACTATAAATTGGTGCAACCACTCTGGAAAGCAGTCTGGAGATTCCTCAGAAAACTTGGAATGGAACTACCATTTGACCCAGTCATCCTACTCCTAGGTTTATACTCCAAAGACTTAAAATCGGCATACCATAGTGATGTGGCCACATCATTGTTTATAACCGCTCAATTCACAATAGCTAGGCTATGGAACCAACCTAGGTGTCCTTCAACAGATGAATAGATAAAGAAACTGTGGTATATATACACAATGGAATATGACTCTGTCATAAAAAAGAAGGACATTTATGGCATTTGCTGGTAAATGGATGGAACTGGAGACTATCATGTTAAGTGAAATAAGCCAATCTCCAAAAACCAAAGACTGAATATTTGCTCTGATATTCAGGTGCCAACTCACAATAGGTGGGGATAGGGTGTGGGGGTGTCACCAGATTGGACGGGGGGATGGGGGGAAGGAAGGGTGGGTGAAAAAGATAGCAGAATGAATCAGACATAATTTTCCTATGTTTATACATGAATACACAACCAGTTTAACTCCACATTGTGTACAAACACAAAAATGGGAAGTTACACTCCATGTATGTATGATATGTCAAAACACATTCTACTGTCAGATATAACTACAAAGAACAAATTAAAAAAACAGGTTCTGGAAACTGGTTGTCCAATAATATGAACATACTTAACACCACTGAATTGTACATCCAGAATACACTAACATGGTAAATTATATGCTATTTTACTACAGTGAAAGAAAAGTGTCAGTGCTGAAGTCAAAATCATCTGGATTTAAATACTGGCAGAATGCCAAAAGAGGTACTTGGCTCATAGTAAGTACTCAGTAGTTGTTAATAGCTAATTATAAGTAAGTACTTGAACTAGAATTATACCAAGTTAGTGTGCCTGCTTGACAGGAGCCATGATTGACAGTTACATGTGCCCTTAACTGATGAAGTGAGAAACCAACTACAAATAAAGTTTGGTAGAAAAAAATGACTTTCTGATAATAAAATCATTTTTACTAACTGAATATCATTAAGTATAAAATAAGATTAATCTCATTCCATTAAAATCAGGTCCTCTCCTATGAATTTATCATGTCACTTACTTTAAAGATCTAGACCCTTTTTGTATTAGTTTTTCAAATCTTAAAAAAATTTTAAGCATTCATAATGTATTTACATACACATGTGAGCCCCTTAAATTATCAATAATTCATTTTATATGTTGGCCTATTTATATAGAGATTTTTCTTTCATTACTGACTTCAGTAATTGCTTATGAAGTCTGTTTTGACTCTCATTCATTTTCTTCTTTGAATAGGTGCTCAAAATGGTGTAATTTTTTTGGAGGTGGTGGGGTACCAGGGATTGAACTCAGGCACTCTACCACTGAGCCAATATCCCCAGCCCTAGAGACAGAGTCTCACTGAGTTGCTTAGAGCCTTGCAGTTGCTGAGGCTGGCTTTGAACTCGCACTTCTCCTATCTCAGCCTCCCAAAGTGCTGGGATTACAGGCGTGCACCACCATGCCTGGCAAAATGCTGTAATTTTAATAGCTGCAGCAGAGGTAAAGACAGATAAGAGAAAAAATTAACAACAGAAAAGCTAAAGCAACAGAAATAAAAGAAAACCCATTGTCCACTATTGGTTTCAAGCAAGAGGTAGATTAGAGTCTAAGTTCCTAGGTCTCCAGGATACGCTCACCAGTCATTAGGAAAGAAACTGGTCTCACTCAGAGGAACCGCGCACTGGCTGCAGCTGGGCTTCTCACCTGCATTGGATTAATCTTCACTGAGCGTTCAAAGCACTCCACACATTCTTGAAACTCCTTGTTCCGAAGATGAAGGAGGGCTTTGGAGCGCTGGGCCCGAGCACTGCGGTGCCGGGACAATTCCCAGGCTTTGTCATAGCAGGAGTGGTCTCGAAGGACATCTCCAAGCAAACAATATAAACTTGGTGTTTCTTTTTTCTCCAGCTCTTGCCTGAGGATTTCTTCTGCCTGAAACAACAACAGAAATAATAAAAGTGCTTCATTGTGACTGCTATTTTTACCATATATACATCCTCTATTCCATATGATTCAAAATTTTATTTTTGACATTTGAGATTACTTGCTTATTCCAGGCATTTAGGTAGGACACAGGCTGCATAAGAGATGCCCAATGGAAAATAAATATGGTACAAGTAAAAGAGGATCAAGGGGGAAGAGGTGAGTCCCGATTTCCTGACCTTCTGAAATTCCAAAGGCACCCAGGAGAGGCTCACTTTATGATATCAGGGAGGCCTAATCAGCCCTTTTTCCTTTCTACAGTTGTGTCACCACTGTGACGATTTATTAAGAGCAGTGCTTTTAATTTACCTCTACCCAACAGCAATGAAATGTGTGTTTCTTTTCTTAAAATGTTATGCTCAGGAAGCCTGGAATTGCTAAGAAATTTATAAAAGAAGGCAGAGGATACAATTCAATAGGCATTGCTAAACACCTACCTCTTAAACCACATCTTACCTCACAAACTTGCCAACACAGGAGCTATCTAATTCCAGACAATCCATTCACTTTAGACGTTAAAAATTATCCTGCATACACTGCATGGGCTCGAGTGCCATTCCCACAGGTCCACAGTTCAGAGCCACCTTATCACTCAAGCTAGTTCTATGCTCATCGCCACTAGTCCACCACTTCCTGCACCCATGTCTGCCATGCTGTTTCTGATAAATTTCAACAGACACCAAGAAGCATGAGAGTAAACCTACTATGCATCTTCACACACAAACAATACCTTCAAACAGCAGTAGTAGCACCAAAGATGCTAAGACTGCCAAGTGGGTGCAGAGACTGAGCAAAGCTATCCTTGAGTAATCTAAAAGCTAATATATTAGATTTTTTTCTACATTGAACATGTACATAATTCTTAAGCTGTCTAATTTTTTAGAAATCTTTTAAAGGAGGGATATGCTTCTGAAGTGTCTTTGGATGCTAGTTCTGCTGCATCTGTGACACAGTGTGGATAATGTAGGCTTCCATGCCTAGTAGGAAAGTAGAATCAGAACTTATAAAAGGGTTTCTAAGGAAAAATAATAAAAGAGTTTCTAAGTCCCAAATAGCCAAAACAAACATGAGGTTTTAGATTAAAATGCATGTAATTCTTCTATCCACAAATAATATAATAGTTAATATATCTATCCATAACTCCAGTAAGGTCAGCCATAAACAGATGCATTTAACCAAAATTATGTACAACAAATTGTGGCAACCACAGAATTTCTACTGAAATGGTCTCAAAGCGTGGTTGAAGGAATTTCTCTTGATGGCATGGCACTGAAACTTGATATTCACACCACCTCAGAAATTATGAAGGCAAATTCATTTAACGTATTTCTTTCCACTTCAGCCAGTTACAGCGGATTATATGGTCTACAATTAAATAATGACCATTATAGTAACTTGGTATAGAAGTGACTGCAGGCAAAAGTACCCCTGGAGAAAAATGGAAATTTGTGAGTGGTGTTTGATCTGACTGGGCTGGAACACAGCAAGTATGCAATGATCACAAAGGGGCACAACGCTGGAAGTCCTTGGTATCTAGTCACAAAAGAATTCTTGAATTATCATAATGCACCTACCCAACACAAGGTTTTTCGCATCAACTGATGGGACCCAGAAGGGAACATAACAATAGTGAGGTAAGTTGTCTGCTTCCAAGTTCACGAGACAGCTCAAAGAAAAAAAATAAATGAGCCTCAGCATTTTAATTCCTCAAGGTTAGAGAACCAGGGAATTTCTAATGATAACCTCAAAGAACTTACTTTACCTTATTGCTGACTAGGCAGCACAGCCAGAATCAAGCATTGGTAGATACTGCTCCTGCAGAACTGCAGAAGGGTAATGTAGGGTGAATTCAGTTTTGTTAGTTCTATGTGAAAGGTATTTGACTGGGTTAATTGAATATGTGTTAGTCTGTTTGATTTCTTCTACTGGCTTTCATCTATACATCATTTTATTATTATTAAGTGATTGTTGTAGATGGGCTTGTGACTATGATTAAAGTGGTGACACTGTGTGGCTTTTAAAGCCAGGTGATTCATGTGAGTAGTCCTACTGTCCTGAGGTCGCTATACTTTGAAAAAATAAGCTAATTCATGAGGAAAAATCACATGGAGTGAGGCTCTGAGATCAGATGAGGAGACAGAGTTACCCAGCCAGTCCCCAGGTGTCCCATTCCCTGTGGTCCTCACACCAGCCACCATCGGATTGCAAATGTACAAGCTCCCAAGCCACCGTCTAATCAAGCCCTTCCTGAATTCCTGATCACAGAAATCATGAGAGAGACAATGACTGCAGGCTTGGTACACAGTGATAGGAACTGCATGTTTTTTAATGCAAGAGTGTAAATGTACTTCATCATGGCCAGAAGCTAAAGAAGACACACTGATTATGAAGGAACTAGACCCAAGAATTTAAATAGGGACTTTAAATTTGGGATAATTCAGCTAACAGAACCCCACAAATTCTACTGAGTGTTCTATACCAGCAGAGGTACCCCTGTCCTATCCGATAATACTAAAGCTACCTTGCTTAAGACACTACAATGACTTCACGTTTCCATTCCTCATTGTCTCCAGACATACACATAATCTTACAAAAAGAACTGCAAGATATTGTTAATTTATAGAGGAAAAACCTTGGGATCAAGTGGTGAGAGAGATTCTAAGAGTGCTAAGCCAGAGAAAAGTGGGGTCATAATTTAAATCAGGCTGAATTTAGATACCAGATAGTTTTGATTCATAGCACTAACTCAAGCAGCTGGGGATGGTTCTAAATTATCTGCTCAACTGCTTGACTAAAAAAACATGGACTCAAATGTGGCCAAAACTAAACAAAGTTGAGATACCAGAAATTCCTTGGTGTAATGTGAAGGAAAGAATCCAACCACTTAGAAGGCAAAGGCTGTTGTTAATTTACCATTTTCAACCTGCTCACCCGCCCCTGACTCTGTCCCCCTACAGAGCCTAAGGAATGCTTCCTTCACTTTGGCTTTGAGAAATACATTGCACTGGGAGACACTGCATACATGAAGAGTGCCACAGTAAATGTCCTGTGTAAGGAGGGGAAAAGTTTGGAGGGTCTCCTGTTGACTTCAACAGGGATTAGAACCCAGGGTGGTAAAGACTTGGTGATACTCTGAACCCCTAGAGCAATAGGTACAGCCAGATTGGAATGGTTGAATTAGCATGGAGTTTTAAGTGGTGACCAATCTTGAAACTTTAGGACCAAATCAGATGAGCAGCCAACTAAGTTCAAACTTGATCTGAACATGTAACAGTAAAAATAATAATAATAACAACCACCACCACCACCACCACCACCACCACCACCACCACCTAGGTTTAGAGACCAGATGCCCTAGCTTCCATGCTAGAACACTGTCTCTCACCCAATTCCTATTCCTAGGTCACTATACAGTCTTAAAGCCTCTTAAATAAAAGTAAAGGAGAAGCCAATAGCACTTAGAAAGGACACTGCAATAACATAACAAGTATATAGGTAATTTCTCTCTGGTCTTCTCCAAAACAGTAAATATAACTATTCACCAGTTATTTGTATACTGGGGAGAAAGAAATAGTTCATCTTTTAGAGTCAGCTGTTAGTTGATGCTAATCCTTTGAGACCCAGAACATAACTGTGATGAGCGCTCTGGTTTAAAGCACTCAGTCATCCCACAGTAGGCCTCCTAAGTCTCCAAGCCCACTCAGTGGTTACTTCCTTAGTTCCTGTGCACAGTGAATTAGACATAGTAAGTGAGCAGCCAGCAGAGTCCCTCTTAAGTGCTACTGCAGCAGACAGCCAAGTCAAAGTCCCTGAAGCTTTCCTTCCCCATTAAAAAAAAGTAAATCCAAAGCAGTACTGCATATTTATATAAGCCACAGAGATTTATTTGTGCCACTATCAAAAACTTGAAAAAGACTAGGAAGTGGTTGGGAGAGGTCTGAGTAGTTTGAACTACTCATCTAATCTGAGAATACACATGGGGCCTGGAAAACATCATGGATTATTATAAACTTAATACAGAGGTGACTCAAATTATAGCTACTATCCAAGATATGATCTCTCTACCGGAGATGCTGACACTTGGGAAGCAGGAACCAATACAGCAAATATACTTTCTCTATCCATATCCAAGTAACCCAAGATCCAGTGGGCTTTCCCCAGCACAGAGAAAAGTACCCTTGCCTCATCTTGCCTCAGAATTACACGGACTTTATGCTATAATTTAGTTTGCAAGGGGTTTGAATATCTCACTATCCCATTAAGACAGACCTCACTGGTCGATGACTTTTAGGACACCATGCTAATAAAATTCAAGAAACCAAGATAATAAACTGTGTCAACATCAGCCAAAAACCAAATGGAAGAAATCATATGCTTGACATCATGGTTATTATTAGGAAAACATTCAATTTATAAAAAATTCATTTAACATAGTACCACTAAGGAACTCATCTATTAAGTAAAGCAAGGTTTGTTTTAAAAGGGGGGTTAAATCTTATTTGCTCTAAGGATAGCTCCATATAGAAATCATTTTGAGAAACATTTTAACTATGTAACACAATCTGCAAAACACTGCCTGCTAGTGTTTATTTGCCACTTTGCAAATAAGCAAACTTTGGAGTTAAAGGGCTAAACCTTGCACAGGCATATGTGCTGGATTATGCCAAGTCAACTTATTTAACGTGGAAAATGTTTTCTGAAATCCCTTTTCCCTCTGATTTCACATTAGTGTTGGCCAGAGGGGAACTTGGGGATCTGAAAAGCAGAAGTAAAGCAATAGCCTTTACACAGTAAAGTTGCCATGGTTAAATAAGATGTCACACAAGAAGCCAAGGAGTCCTGCAGTCCCCAGCTTGTCCTTGTTTTATGTGTCCACCTTGCCTTTCCAATTGCTGGCTCTGCTGATCAAGATCAACTGCAGGTCCCCGTTAGGCTTCTGATGTGGGACCAGGGTGCTGCTTCATACAAAGACGCCACAAGCTTCCCCTTCATAGGCCCATTTGAATAGCTGGAAGTGCTTGGCTTCTCACATTTCCCTGTAAATTCTGACTTATCCACTTGCCCCAGTACTTCCAATGAATTGGTAAATGACCTTCCCATGATCCTATGACTCCTTACACATCTTCATTTTCCCAGTTCTCACATTTGTGTAAGATCTAATGCCTTCAGGAAATTTTCCCAAAAATATTCTAAGTGAGTATACTTCCTTAAATAAAGCAATCCTGAGTGATATAATCTTTATTTTTTTAATTTTATCTTTTAAACTCCATGTGTGTCCTTCCATTTGATTTGTAGGTTAGTTTTTATCCAAATCATTGTTAAATGCATTCTGTCAATCCCTACAATAATTCCGAGAAGTAGATATATTCATGTGCCCATTTTTTTTTTTTAAATTTTTTTTAGTTGTAGATGGACACGATATCTGTATTTTATTTATTTTTATATAGTGCTGAGGATCGAACCCAGTGCCTCACGCACGCAAGGCAGGCGCTCTACCACTGAGCCACAATCCCAGCCCCTCATGTGCCCATTTTTGAGATAAGAAGCACTTAGATTTCTTAGTTGATCAGCCCCAAACCAAAAGGCACTAAGTGGAAAAGCAAGAACTTGACTCCAAACTAAATACTATTTCAAAGGCAGACACCAGCAAAAATGGTGTAAGAACATGTTCCACCAGAAAAGCAACTAGAAAACTGGCAAAAAGTGTCCAAACCAATTTTTCCAGAACTCTGAAAATTTACCAAAGACATACAATAATAGAGGGAGCAGTTATTCAAAAGGAATGGCCAACTCTTTGTAAAAATAGCAAACTTTGTGGCATTTCAACTTGTACCACTTCTATCTCCTCTTCTCCAGCTCTGTAGCTGGCTTGAAACCAATACCCTAAAATCATGGTGAAAAACTAGAATAGATTTAGAGCTCCTTTAAAGCCTCATTTCCAGAAAATCATCATTATATGCCCATTATATGTTGGTCTGATGATTCCATGGAAGAGTCCACTCACAAGGTGTCTTTATTTGACCTAACTCTGAGCTTGCCCAGTAAAAAGACTTTGACAAAAACAATTAGAGACAACTGATCAATTTTACAGCTGTCTGAAGTGGTAAATAAGAGGGACAATGGAATTGAAATGCTTCATTTGAAAGTGTCCATTTAGCCAATAGTAAATTTTATATTATCAGTGATTAATTATAAAAAGATTAAATACACCAAAGGCAGAGACTAGCAGAAAGGATAAAGAAAAAACAAGAACAAAAAACTATGATCCAAGCCAGGTACAGTGACACACACCTGTAATCCCAGCACTTTGGGAGGCTAAGACAGGAGAAATCACGAGTTCAAAGCCAGCCTCAGCAATGGCGAGGTGCTAAGCAACTCAATGAGACTCTGTCTCTACATAAAACACAAAATAGGGCTGGGGATGTGGCTCAGTGGTCGAGTACCCCTGAGTTCAATCCTGGTACCTAAATAAATAAATAAATAAATAACCATGATCCAACTCAATGCTATCTGTAAGAGATATACTTTAGATTCAAACATATAAATAGGTTGAAAGGAAAAAAAAAAGAAAAGAAAAAATGTGGGGAAAGAAGATAATATCTAGTAAAAAGTAACCAAAAGAGAGCTGGAGTAATTATACTAATATCAGACTAAATATGCCTTAAGATAAAAATTGTTAATAGAACAAAAACGTATTTTTATAAAATGTTCACTCCATCAAGAAGACATACTTATACATGTATCTGTCAAGAGAGCCTCAAATAATAAGAAATAAAAACTGACAGGACTAAAGGAAAAAAATAGACAATTTAGTAATATTTGGAGACTTCACACCTAACTTTCAATAATGGATAGAACATCTATACAGAAGATAGAACTAACAGAATTGAATAATGCTGTAAGCCAACTAGAGCTAACAGACACTTAATGTTCCACCCGGGCTGGGTTGTGGCTCAGTGGTAGAGCGCCTACCTCGCATGTGTGAGGCACTGGGCTCAATCCTCAGCACACATAAAAATAAATAAAATAAAGATACTGTGTCCATCTACAACTAAAAAAAAATATTTTTTTAAAAAAAGAATGTTCCACTCAACAATAGCAGAATATGCATTCTTTTCAAATGTATAAAAACATTCCCCAGGATACACTGTATATTAGGTCATAATACAAGTCTCAATAAATTTGAAAGGACTGAAGTCATACACTGTATGTTCTCCAGCCACAATGGGATTAAATTAGAAGCTAATAACAATAGGAAATTTGAGGAATCACAGATATGTGAAAATTAAACAGCATACTCCCAAATAAATGAGTCAAAGAAGAAAAACACATTGAGATAAATAAAAACAGAAACATAATATGCCAAAACATATGAGATACAGCAAGTCAGGCTTAGAGAGAAATTTATAGCTATAGATGCTTACATTGAAAAAGAAGAAAGATCTCTAATCAGTAATCTAAGCTTCTACCATAAGTAACTGAAGCAAAAAAAAGCAAACTAAACCCCTAAAAGCAGAAAGAAGGAAATACAGAATAAATAAAAGAAAGGATAGAAAAATAACAGAGAAAATCAATAAACCAAAAAGTGGTCCTGAAGACTAAAATCAGAAATGAGAGATACTGTTACCAAACTTATAGAAATAAAAAGGATTATAAGGGAATATCACACTCCCCAGCTACCTTACACTAAAAACAGGATTTGAGGCTCAGAATGTCAAATCATATTCCCGAACTATCTGTTTAACCAAAAACACTTTCTATAAATATTTTTCTACTTCTAACTCCACTGCATTATAGACTAACAATTCACCAGAGTCCAAGACCTAGTGTTTTCAATCTTTACAAAGAAGACAATATACAAATGGAAGATTAAATAATAATCAGAGAAATCTTTGGAAATGCTAAGGTGTCAAAGATTCACCTTGGAGTCACTTCCTCTGTCAACTCCCACCTACTGTAACTCTTGTAAGAACGAGGCACACAATGGGATATGTAACTTGTCCTTATCATAAACACTATCAGTTCTGGGCATTTTGTGCACTGGAAGAATGGTCTGGAGGGGCAGCTTCCTAGAGAAGGTGGGGACATACTATAGCAGTGACCCTGCTTGCTCTGAAATAACCTCCTTCCTCAAATTCCTATTCCACATTTTTGTGTTAGAAAAGTTAATTCTTTCCTGTTGAGATCTTATACCTCTTCTTTCTGCTAAAAGAAAGATCTTTCCCAAGGGTGGTGCTTAAAGGCAATATATTTCCTTTCTTCAACTAGTCACATTGCATTCCTCAGTCTTCTTCATTCTCTCCAAAATGTCCTCGTTTTTCTCCTTTCTCCTCCTCTTATCCTCTAAATTTACATAATTTATTACCAAATAAAGAACTATAAAAGCTGCTTCCAGTGAATATAAATAACACACAAGGCCACTGTGCATAGCCTGTGTAACATCACTTTTGCAATATTAAAATGTGAGTGGCCATAAATCTTCACAGAATGCAAAAGCTTTGGTATTTACTAGCTATGGGATGCTACTTCTCCAAGGGAAAACAGAGATGTACATTTTTATAGGACACTAGAGAATTTTCACCTAAATGTCTATTAAATAGGTTAAAATACATTTCCACAAATGCAAACGATATTTAAGTGGGGCAACAAGCTGCAATGAACCTACAGTACTTGCAAGAATTTTGTCAGATGCACACCCAATGGCCACTCCCTTACCCTTTGTATATATACAAAACTAGACTGTTCAGTAATTTATTTTATTTTTCAATTCCACACAATTAATTATTATTCTTAATAAAATTTGTGGCAATGAGCACACATGTAAAGTATCAGTTTGCAACTTCAGATTTAGAGCATTGAAATCCCACCCCATTGTGGACATCAGTTGCTCTTTCTCCTGCTCAGCACCTGTTCCCTGATCTTTTTTATTTTTGGTACCACAGATTGAAAGCAGGGGTGCTTAACCACTAAGCTACATCCCAGTCCTTTATATTTTGAGACTGAATCTCACTAAGTTGCTTAAAGTTCCGTTAAATGCTGAGGCTGGCCTTTGAATATGTGCTCCTCCTGCCTCAGCCTCCATTGTAGCTAGCATTATACGCATGCATCAGCATGCCTAGCTCTTCCCTGATCTTCTGATAACAGGATTCCTCTTCCCTGAGGAGACCCATTCCATGCAGGTTCAAGTAAAGCCTATCAGAGGGAAAGCACATCACTCTTGTAAACTATCTGTCAGAGATACGAATTTTGAGTACAGCTTCCCAGTGTAATTACTAAACTTGGGCTTCCGTGGCCATCATGTCAGAACAACAAAGTCAGGATGACATCACTTGAGCCCTTGACTACACCTCTCAAGCCAGGTCTACTAGAATTTTCAGTTGCATGAACCAATGAATTCCTCTTTTTCCTAAGCTAGAGGGTGGCTGATTCTTTAAAAACCAAAAGAGCTTTAATGCATCCCTAGAAAACTGTGTTGCATGATCCATTCTACAGACATCCAACTACAAGAAGAAGATCCATGAGAAAGTAGGTACTTCTAGTCAGAAAAACAGTTCAAATGCCAGTTCTATTTACTAAATGCATGACTGTGAATAAGTCAAAATTAGTATTTTGAGGGGCTGATCTTCATGTATACTCTATCTACCGCAGGTTGAAAGAATTCAGTGTGAAAGGTACCTAGCCTTTGGGAAGCATATGGTAAGCCCTGAATGAATCTTCTTCCTGGAAAAAGAAATGTTCATCCTTCCTTCCATTAGGAAAGACTGAAAAGAGGGATGGGATTGTGGCTCAGTGGCAGAGTGCTTACCTCGCATGTGGGAGGCACTGGGTTCTATCCTCAGCACTGCATATAAGTAAATGAATAAATAAAGGTGAATCAACAACTAAAAGCATAAAAAAAAAAAAGAAAGAAAGAAAGAAAAGACTGAAAAGTAAGATGCCTGAGATTTCACTATTAGGAAGAAGGAAAGGACTTAAAACAATTTTGAGGAACACAAAAACTTTCTGCAAATAGTCACACCAGTCAACAGCTTATTCGAAGATAGAAGAACTGTTGCTGTCAACTGTTAAGTCAGTAATTACTTAACTAAGCCAACAGGAACCGATACAGTGAGGTCAGAGAGAAAAATAACTACCGATATTAGATGAATAGAGCTAAATTTTCCCATTTAAGCCTGACATCAACCAAATATCAGGTTTTTATGAGTGTAGAAAATCACAAGATAAGTCCTAAGAAACTCGGAAAGGAGTCTATACAAGATACAAACTGGCTGGGTGCTCATAATCCTAGCCACTCAAGAGGCTGATGCAGGAGGATCGCAAGTTCGAGGCCAGAATCAGCAACTTTGTGAGACCCTGCCTCAAAATTTGAGGAAAAAAACAAAAACAATAAAAGGGACAGGGATGTAGCTCAGTAGTAGTAATAGCACCCCTGGGTTCAATCCTCAACACCACAAACAGCAACAACAAATACAAACAAACAAAAAAAGATAAAAACTGAGTGGGCTATTGTTTTAGAGAAGGATAGCTGAGAGAGATAAATGTAAGAGCCAAAAAGAATTTGGAATCTGTCTTAGCATTTGTTATATCATATTCAAATATTCTATTCACATATATCAGTACTATCAGACTATAACCAGCTTGGTTGTAAACTCTGTTACTCATCTTTGAAATACTGCCTGCACAAAGACTACATATATGTTGGGTTAATTCAAATGACACTTGTACTAAAACCACAAAGAGACTGTAGTGTTTTCTATGGGCCTTCAGATTTTAAAATCTGAAGAAAAATACAAAAAGTTCTTCCCATCTGGGGACAGAGATAACTCCTTTATGAGACATGCTCTGGCTAAAATCAATGCTTAAATATCACTATGTGACTGTGGAACGAAATTAATAAAATCATATTGTTCTATTGTGTACACGTATGAATATGTAACAATAAATCCCACTATCGTTTATTAGTATAATGCATAAATAAATAAATAATGTATTCTAGTGAACAGAGCCATCTAGCAGAATCTTAATGTCACAAGCTATCTTAACCAAGTGACCTAGGAAGCAACTTTTCTTAGGACTAAAACCACTGAAAAGCAAAGCAGATGGCCTAAAAGGAGACCCTAAGTATCCAAGGGGTTTCTCACTCTGATGATGCACCTTTTTTTCCCACATTTTTAAACTGGTGCATTATGGTTGTACATGATGATGGGAATGATGATGTACCTTTTGATCAAATGGTCCAGTGTTGAGAGGTAACTGAGAACTTGAAGTATATACAAGTAAAGGGGTTACTTTTTTGGGACTCACATTTGTGACAGTCTGTTTTCCTGAAATTTGAAAATATGAAGGAGGGAAATACTACTCTAAGAACTATTAAGATTTCAGAGCTGATGATGTGGCTCAATGGTAGCACCTGCCTGACATGTGTGAAGTCCTGATTTTGATCCCTTGCATCACACACACAAAATGAACATAAAGAAAAGAAAAAATAAGGATTCCAGAAAGCACTCCGCCAGGGAGAAGGCCTTGCGTTTGGGGTAAAGAATATAGGTGAAGGTTAAGTTTAGTCTCTAGTGAAAAGAGAGATAAAGTGCTTCAGTAAAATTATTCATACTTGAGTCAGAAGTAATTATCAAAATGCTCTTCATAGCTGTGATTTTTGTCTTGACTTTTGTAAATTAACAGGATGAATTAAAATTCTAATGTGTGATAAGAGTGGGCCCCATCTGACCTTGTGTCTGGGAAGTATATAGGGAAGGGGAGCTGGCAGACTAACCACCAAAGGAAGCCCTCCTGGCAAAAAATGCAGGAGTCAAAAATGAGCTCCAGACTCAGAGAGAGAACCAAACATAAAGAGTATCTTTGAGGATTATAGATATGACAGACTTTGGCATAATAACTAGAGATTTGCTCCAAGTAGATGAAAAAAAGGCAGGCTAAGAACTGAAGAACACACTATTAATCAGATTTGGTCTCCTGGCAATGGCTTTAGGAATAAAAAAGAAGTGTGTGTATGTGTGTGTGCGTGAGTACGTGCATGTGCCTGTGTATGCCTAGAACTCACAACCATGGATGTAATAGTCAAATTCCCTTCTCCTCTGAGGCAGAGAGCAAATGTGGACTCTGATTTTAACTACAGGGGCTGGTTCTCAAAGACAGGGGACTGACCCCTGGGAAGGTGCGCTACTATTCTTGACATACAGAGGAAGGATGAATGCGGCAGAGCCAAGACAGCACCAAAGCACCTTCTCCTCTTCCAGGGGAGCCTCCTGCTAATAGAAGGGCTGTTTCCTCCCAATCTAAATCCTTATTCTGTGAGCAGCAACTGGGAGGTGAAAAGTGCAAAGCACTTCCCCCCACCCCAGCTGGACACTCCCCTAGATTAGGTCTGTGGTGCTGCCTAGTCCTATCCACTCTCTCACAGAGCCAACCATTCACTAATTGCTTTTTACATTACATTTGTGACAACACCATGCTCTCTGGCTTGACTTTTCAGCGTATTTGCCAACACAAATATTCAAGGTCCAAGATAAAACAGTAATTTAAAACAGGCCCTAGTTATCCAATTAGTTGATCATCTTCTACTTGCATTACCAAGCTGGAGAGTATTTTCAATTATTTTGCCTATTTTTCTCACTCAAGTGAGCACAACAAGTTTTAACCTACAAATCTAATATCCAATTTTTAAGGGATTAACAGTAACCAAGATGGCAGGCAGGTGTAGGGAAAAGAGTACAGGCTTTAGAAGAAAGGAAGTCTGAAATCAGACTCCAAAATCTGCCACTTATTAAGAATAATTCATACTTTGTAAGTTGTTATGAATAGTATATGATAGTTACAAAGTAGTTACATGAAGAATGTTGTACATGAAAGGCACTCAAAATTATATTACAGGGCTGGGGCTGTAGCTCAGCGGTAGAACGCTTGCATAGCATGCGTGAGGCACTGGGTTCGATCCTCAGCACCACATATAAATAATAAAAATATAAAATAAAGATCCATCAACAACTAAAAAAAATTTTTTTAAAAATTATATTGCATAACAACATGCTCAGTGTCTTTAGCATTTACTGAGCAAGAATCAAAGAATCTTGAAGGTTCCTATTTCTATTACTAAAGTTAAAAAGTTCAAATGGAAGGAGGAAATCTCATAATTTTCTTCGGAGAAGGAATAGTATGGCAGCAGTTGGAGAGGTATCTTCTGCCACATGTAAAGTCATCCATAAGGAATGAAGGACATGGAGATTTGCTTTAATGTAGTAATCATTCAGCAAACTCTCAGCAGTCATTCATTCAGCAAATATTTTCAAGTATTAGCTCTGTGCCAGGCCTGTGCTAGATTCTGGGGAGACAGCTGTAAATATATAGACACAGATCTGGTTCTTAAAAGCTTACATTAATCAGTCAGAGAAGCCAGCAAATGGGGTATATCAAGAGTAGTCCAGGAAGAAACAGGAGAACAGCAACCCCAAATCTGGGAAGTAAGTATCAGGAAGGTTCTCTGTAGACAGCAATAGCCAAGGAGAAACCCGAAGAATAAATGGGGGTTAGCTGAAAGACCAGTATTCTAGACAGACAAAAGGAGCATGTACAAAGCCCCTGACTGAGGCAGTGCTGCAAAGACAGAAAATTACAAATAGCTAACCTCGGTGGAACTTCAGGAACAACCTGGATGAGAGAGTATGAAGGGGGATGAGGCAGAGACAAGAGGATGGGGCAAAAAACAGTTGGTGATGGATGCAGGAGCAAGATCATGAAAAGTTTAAATCATTTGCTCTCAAGGGCTCCAACTTAACCCTGGAGAAAAAAGGAAGTTGCTGAGGGGGTGGGAATGACACAGTCAGATTTGTCTTTAGGAAGTTCACTTTCACTATACCATGGGAAATCTTTTAAATGATATAAAGAAACTCTATCTTAGAAAACAAACCCTCAAAACAAAACAAAAAAAAAATCAAAAGCAACTGCTAAAAACACACACACACACACACAAACCAACCCCCCCCCAAAAAAAAACCCCCACTGTTTTAGAAATAAAACATTTACTTGTACCTTAAATGAAAATTTCTTTTAGAGTCCACATTTACAATGATCTGCAAATGTACCACAATAAAATATATGGCTATGGAATCTCAGGTAAGCCTTGCTTTCTAGAAATATCTCACCCCCTCACCTTCCACCCTCACTGCCATCCCCTCAAGCAGCTTATGCCAGTACAGACTTTGCTGCTCACTTGGAAAGCCAATTTGCTCAACAAAATAAGAATCTGCCATCAGCTACAGGAGCCAGGTAACCAAAAATAGTAAATGCTAACAGATGAAAACCAGTTTTGATCCCAAGGTCAAGCAAAATGAATCTTAGATGTTTTGCCAGTGACCATTAAATGAGAATGTCCATAGGTAGTTTCTAAATTAGAAAGCCTGAGCCCCTACAGCAGCAGTGTGAGTGTTCAGAGTACCAGAACACAATCATTAGAATTAGATAATTCTCTGAATTTGCCTTTTAGAAATATATTATGCCATTGAGCATTAAATGCAAGGATTCAAATTTCACAAACTTCTAGTTAAATCAAAATGTGGTGAAAACTACTGGCATATGACCAATATTAAAAGAATCTCAGCTGTTTAAGAAATAAAACATTTGTTTCCAACTTGAAGCAAACCTTTTTAGCATATATGACTAAACTGACCTACAAATGCTGCATACAAAAAACAGGTAAGGGAGATCTTTTATGAGACAAATAAAATAGTAAAATCAACTCTTAAAATCAGTATTTTCAGTGATTGTTTAGCTAGAACTCACAAAAAGACTTAAGACAAAATAAATGATTATACATTCCTAAAAATTAAAATATGCACATTTCCAAGAGAATTTAGAAACACAGGCAGTTATCATAACTATAGGACAATTCTTACAAGGTCATGTGCCAATCTTAGAAAATAAGATCAAAACTGCTTAAAGGGACACATTCAAGCTCGTTCTCTGAAAGGAACGGATACATTATGTTCTTTTTCCTACAACTAGGAAATCTAGCTTTACATATTTCCTAAAATGATTAAATTAACTTAGTATTTCAAAACATGCTTTGAGTATTTACAATTCATCAATCTGCTTAATTATTTCAAAAATTACCTTTTCAAAAACTACCATATTCTCATACACAGTCATTTATTTATTAATTGACCAGTGTAAGAGACTAACAAGTAGGTGTGGATATAGCTCAGTTGGTACAGTGCTTGCCTCACATGCACGAGGCCCTGGATTCAGTCAACAGCCACCAAAAATGAAAAAAAAAACAGAGAGAGAGAGAGAGAGACTGACAAGTAAAGAATGAGGCAATGGGAGCCACATCAGACTAGAAGTCATGTATTCATTTATCTGTGCATTCCTTCATTAAAGTACTACTTTGGTGCCAGACAATAGACACTAAAAAAATTAAGGCCCTGAAGAAATATAACACCATATTTTATCAAATTTGAGATGCCATCAATCATAAGATAAACTCTTAAAGAAAAAAATGCTTTTAATTATGATCTAATGTTGGAATGAATCATACCAGTTTCTCATTGCTTTGATTTTTTTCCAATCTACTCAGGGAAGTTTGACAATTCTTCCTCCCTTTAATACATTACTTAACATTTTAAATGGCAACTTTTTATTTTTTTAATACCTCTCTATATACAACAAAGCATCATTTCCTTTTGGGTTTCTTCCTTTCTTGGCTCCCACAAAGCATCTGACTGTTGCTTTTAAAGAAAAGTTGGTGGAGTTATGATTTCTCCAATGGCATTCATTTCACTAATACCAAATTTACATCTCTCTACTTACGTTCTGTCATTTTCTCTGTATTCAATAACTTTTTGTTTCAATGCCAAATCATATTTAAATCTTTCTGAAGATATTTTAAAAGGCAATTAAAGTCAACATATGAGTACTGACACTGTGTCCATATACCAACTGAAATGAGGATACCGAATACAGCCGTAACTCTGCCTGCCCATGCACAGATTTTGAAACTCGATGAGATACTAAAAATATGAAAAAATAGATTTCTTAAAATCAGAGAAGTATAACCACAAACACTTCCAGAGCACATACAAGGTAAGCCCCATTCCATGTGCTCGTCATGTACTGTGTCAAAGAAACCTAAAAGGTAAGTAGATTACGTGCTTCTAGATGAAGAAATCAAGACAAGATGGATACAGTAACATCACAGAGCTAGCAGATGGCCAGGCTGGCATCTGGATCCAGGCAGCCTAGCACCAGAGGCTGTGCTCTTAACCACTATGCCACACTTCCTCTAGAGTAAACAACAGTAACTAGCTTTGTGATTGGAGGCAAATCCTAAAGAAAGCAATTCCTCTCACTTGGAAAAGGAGGGAGCTGGAGTGGATGATTTCCTGTAGAGGGTTATAAAATGCTGTGATCGTTTCCCAGGATCACAACATTTTATAATCCTCTACAGGTAAACCTTAGCCCTTGCTGGTTTCTCCTTAAGCCAAAATAGTTCAAAGACCTTCACTGCCATTAACTAGTGAAAGAAACGTAAGCCTAAAATAGACATACTTTGGAAAGTATTTAAGTAAAATATGTGCTGGGACCACTAATTTTCACCTTAGAGTGATGGCAAAAGGTTTTCTGTAGATATGGGCAAGCCAATTTATGGGTTTTACTCATTCAAATGCTTAGTTCAATATTAACATATGGCTACTCACAATGCAGAGCCTTTGGTCTTCTTAAAATTCTGCTCATGTATGAGGGGAAAAACAATAGATTACTAACAAATGCAAATATTGTGAAATTTCCCCTCTTAACCCAATTTGAGGGTGAAATTAAACATGCATCACACACAACAGTTCTTCTGACCCAAAGGGGATTGCCACATCCTGTGGATCTTCTTATACAAACCAAGCCAGCTACTGGCCTGCCAGAGTCACCCTCTTAGACCCATAACCTCATCATCAGGAAACCTGTGAAAATTAAAATAATTCCTAGTATTTCACTTTGAAGTCCTACAGGAGAAGAGTCAATGAGACACAGAGTTAAAAATGCACAGTGTCTTCACAGCTTTCATTTAAATATCAAATACCACATCAATATCAATCTCCTTTTCTTTTCTGTAGACACATAAAATAATCTGCCTCAATAGAAATCAGAAAAAAACATTGAGAAGCTTTCTGGAAAAAATAAGGAATATAAGTGAATTTTGGCAACAGTGGGTTTAAACAACAGCAAGGAAGAAGATGCTCAAAGGGAGACAGTTCTCATCAGGACAAAGGATTTTATCAGTACATACCTTCCCATGCTGCCCGGCCCTCTCATAGCAAATGACCACGTCTTCCCACATTTCTAGCTTCTCAAAGATCTGAAGAGCTGAACTGGTACATCCCAACTCAAAGAGCAAAGTTGCCAGTTGGCGCTAGAAAAAAACAGAATAATTAACACTTCTTGATAATTATTCTTGATGTAAAGTGAGATTCCTGTTTCACTTGCAGGTATACCCAACCTGACTTTTTAAGGGCTACTAATTTATTACAGCCCTTTTTAAGGGGCTTTTTAAGGGCTATAATAAATGCACAATTTCTACAATTCAACCTCTAATCAGGAATTTGTAATGATCCAATACTTACCTTTATTTCAGCAAACTTCATTATAGGAAATGAAAAATTAAAACACAATATAGAAATCTGTTCAAAATACTCAATATGTCAATTTTTAACATAAGAATTCAAAAGAACTTCAAAAGCAAAATTAGTATTTCCTTCTTACCTAAAGATTCTATATATGATGATCTGATTTGAAGGTAAAATCTGGCTAAAAACTTTTTTTTAAACTCTGAGCAGGAACTGCAGATGACATGAAATTCATATACATCAGTCCTAAGACTTTCTATATGAAGGCATCTCTGACTCTTTCCCACTCAGGTTTTCCTAGGTTTATTTTAAGCAAATTCTAACAATCTTAGTACCTAATTTCCCAGTGCCTGGTAGATAAAAAGGAACAAATTGGGATAAGGTCAATGAAAGTGAAACATATTCAAAGTATTATAGTTTTCCAAGTGGTCCATCCTGTGGGAATGGAAAAAAATTTAGAAAGGTGAAAAAAAAGTAGATAAGGTACAGTTTCATATTAGTGAGAGCTATGTTGTTTTCTCTTTTAAATACACTTTTCTACACTGAAAATTGGAGTTGGCACCATGGTGCACACCTGTAATTCCAGTGACTCAGGAGGCTGAGGCAGGAGAATCATGAGTCCAAGACCAGCCTCAGAAATTTTGCAAGCCCCTGACTCAAACTATTAAAAATAATAATAAAATAAATAATATATATGTATATATAAAAGAGGGGGTTAAAAAGGAAATTGGACACATATTTAAGAGTCAAGAAGCTGGGGCTGGGATTGTAGCTCAGTGGCAGAGCACATGTGAGGCACTGGGTTCAATCCTCAGCACCACATAAAAATTAATTAATTAAAGGTATTGTGTCCATTTACAACTCAAAAAAAATTTTAAGAGTCAAAAAGCTAATGAATGTGCAAGATCTAGGATAGAAAAATTAAAATGTAAAATGAAATACATCAGAAAACTATAAGCTAATATATTCTCAAAATAAATAAGAGGGTGGTCCAATTTTTTTTTATTCCATGTAATATAGGAGAATTTGGCTATTTTAGAGCATTTCATGAAACCTTTTCAAAAACTGTATATGGTATATGTACATATGGGAGCTAGAATAAATCTTGATGTTCATGCAGTAAGTACTTCATTTTTTTCACTTAATGAAGAAAGTAAAAAAAGAAAAGAAAAGAAAAGAAGGAAGTTAGTAAACATCCCAGATGATATGGCTAGTTAGCGGCAGAAGAAAGACTAATTCTCTTTTTATAATAAAATATGCTGTTATCTGCTGATCTTTAAAATAATACATAAAGATATGGTTATTCCCTTTAATGTAAGAAAAAAAAGTGATTTAACTTCTTAATGAAAAAAAATCTTTAACTGCCTAAGGATTCTAAAATCAATAGCTTCTAAAATCTACATGCAGGCAAGATAAAAAATTTAATCTACTTGAACAGTATTTAAGTTTTCTAATGCTTCTGTTCAGAAACAGATAAAAAGGCTATACTCTCAACAGACAAGTTTAGTCATAAGAACACAGAGTCGGAAATATTTATCTACCACAACTACATAGTACAGCGCATTTACAAATTTCACAGAGTTAAAAACATTCCAAAAAATTCTAGCTGTTAATGCCTTCTTGATGAAGAAGATACTTCTTCTGAATACTATTTATTGACCTGTATTTACTGAGACTCCTTTAATACATAAAGTGTACACATTTACTTGAAGACTATAATCTACTCTAAGAAATCTTACAATGGGTATGCTGAGTCATTGAACAGTAGGCAGCATTTACAATTCTAAATTACTACCTATGTACATAATCCACAAGAGAGAGCACAGGAAGCAGATTAAAATGCCAATAGTTGCCAAATCATCTAAAAAGCCTCTGGTTGGCAACCATTTGACTCTATTAACCTCTTTGTGCTATAGCCTTCCCATCTGTAAAATAGGGATATTTTTATAAAATTGTTGCAATAAAATAAGGTAATATGTAAAAAAGGCAAAAAAAATGCACACACCACATTAAATGTGCAGCAGAAGTTGATGATTATTAGCAGGCATAATCACAACCCGAGGAAGAGATTAAAAAGGAGGCAAATAAGACTAAACATCAGGACACCAGAGATCAAGTTCGTGTACAGCTGAGTGATCGATCAACCCTGGGAAGTTAATCACGTGGAGCCTCAATATTCTCCATAAATTAAGAAACTGAATTAGATACATAATCTTCAGTGATAAAATTTTACAAAATAGAGGAAACACATCTGTAATACAAGAGGACCACAGTATAGGTGCCCAGAATCTCCACCTCAAAATGGGGCTCTGAGCGCCACACCAAGTATTCATATACCCTTAGAAAGAGCAGCTAGACATCTCTCTCAGTAGAAAGTACCAGCCAGCCACGATGGCACATGCCTGTAATCCTAGTGGCTCGGGAGCCTGAGGTAGGAGGATCACAACTTCAAAGCCAGCCTCAGCAACTTAGTGAGATACTATCTCAAATTAAAAAATAAAAAATGGACTGGGGATGTGGCTCAGTGATTGAACACCCCTGGTACTAAATAAATAAATGAATAAATAAAGCACCTAATATTAATGCTTTCTTTCATTTTGATTTTTACATTGGTTTAAGGTTCATTCTTCAGCAAAAAATCCTTAAAGGAGTTTTTCTTTTTATGTATGTATGTATTTATTTGATACCAGAGATTGAACCCAGGGTGCTATACCACTGCCTCCCTTTTTTAGACAGGGTCTTGCTAAATTCCTGAGGCTGGCCTTGAACTTGTGATCCTCCTGCCTCAGCCTCCAGATCATTGGGATTACCACTTCACCTGGCTTAAAGGAGTTTTTAAATACAAAAGGTTACTTTGAAAATGAAAACATTTATGGTTCTTCTATATTTAACTTCTAACATCTACCTAATAAAGCTTTAAATTATTTTAAAAATGTATTCAAAGTCTAGTATCACTTTAATCAAAACAACTTGAAGTAGTTAGCACTCCCCAGCTACTTTTATTATTTTCACTCAAATGTTTGAATATTCAAACATAAGTTGAAATTATCCTTGTCTAATACAAAGAATTTTCCATACCCAAGGACAAGCAAAAGTACCTGAATGGCCCAGTAAGGTGGTACTTGACAGCAATAGAAAACCTTCAGACGTTCCAACACAGAAGTAGCTTTATTTTCAAACTGGTCTGCAAGAGCCTAAAGAACACAGACAATAAGCAGAATCCGTTATTGTTCAGTCTTTTTTATTTTTTTAATGAAAAACTGTTCTTTAGCACACCCGTTTCACAACATAATGATGCTTTGACAATATCACTTTCTGATATCAATCAGGGAGACATTATATAAAGAACTTCATTTAGGATTATTTTCTCAGGCAATGAAGTGAAAGGAGAAAGCATGTCTATTTGATCCTAGAGAGCGAGGATCACTCGCTCTCACTCCTCAGCAGCAGCTCTCAAGTTGGACATTCATTCTTGCAAGATCATCTGTATGGGGCAGTGGGCAGCTGCAAGCTACACACATTGAAGAATGCCTGCACTGTACTCAAATTCCTACCCTGGTACTGAATAACTGAACTCCTGGAGGCTATACCAAGAAGTAGATCAACAAGACTAAGACTCAGAAAAGGAACCAGGGCCAACTGAAAAGTCAAAGGCTGGCACTATCCAGTGGCCAAGTGATCAGTCTTCAAAAGACCTCCAGACTCAATATCTAAGTGGATACAGACACCATGGAGTTCCTAGACAAATATGTGAGCAGCAGCCTCACTATTATGACCATCCTCCCCTGCCTGTTCATCAGTTATTCCATTTATACTGAGTATACATAATTGGACCTTCTCTCAACTCTGAATTATGATGACACTTTTTCCATTATACACTACTCAAATTATCTTTTTCTGCCAGTTTTCACAAGCTTGTAGTAACATGTCAATGTTAACTTTGTTATATGATAGTAACATGTCATGTAGTAACATGTCAATGTTAACTTTGTTACATGATAGTAACATGTCAATGTTAACTTTCCAATTTTAATACATAGGTTGGATTATGGTAGGAGAATGTCCTTGCTGTATCTGAACATAATAAAGCACCATGTGGCAACTTACTCGCCTATTCGTTAGGATACAAAAGACAGTTAGTTGTACTATTCCTGTACCTTCTCTTAAATTGTTCCAAAATTTTTACAAAATGAATTTTAAAAATTAAAAGAAAAAGTAAAACATAGCAAGTACAAACCTCCTCAGATGAAAAGACAAGAATCTAATACATCCTGGTAACAGTCTAAGACAAGGAGACAGCTTGGAGAGCTACGCAGGGAGACAGTTGCTAAACCAGAAGTCCCCTATGTTATAATGGGTAGGAGATGCACTGTTACTCTAAGAACGCCCCACAGAATGAGCTCAAGGGTGAGAAAACACTCATTTACATATCACTTCTCAGACTATGCAAGATCCCATTCAATCAAATCAAAACAAACTGAGATATAACCAGACTCCTAAACCATCCTGGGCAAAGCTTTCTGATCTTACTTCAAAGAAACTTAATAGCAAAAAGTTACCTGCTTCTGCCCAGTGCTGACTAGTTGTGGGACTGAAGACAGAGAATAGTAACTTCTGGCTGAATGCATGGACTTACAACACATAAAGAGATCACAGAATTACTTTATGAAAAGGGGAACAATTTTCACCAATATATTTTTTTTTAAAGAAAAGAACATGTTTATTTAATAACAAAAAAGTAACATAAGGTTTTCTTTTACTAAGTTCTAATTATATGCAAAATTTTTTTTCAAACAAAATTTATGCTATTTGCTATAGTGACTAGCTAAAACATATTAAGTGCTCAGTAAATTCTTCCTAAATTATTAATGAATAGATTTTTATGTATCAGATGCTCTCAGATACTGCTGGATGATCTCAGGATATCTAAATGTGATACTCTCAGATATTCTCCAAAATGACAAAGACTGCTGGAGAGAGCAGAGAAAATCAACACTCATGGAGCTGCATACCATGAATAAAGCTGTCCAAAAATCTGGTTCAGCCATATGCATGATAAAGATAAAAAACAACTCTAATCCTATTTCACTCTTACACAGAATGTACTCTTTCTACCTTAAGCATGCCTACCACCTAAATAAGATTCACCAGCCCATAAACGATGGCTATATAAGAATATGAGATATAAGAGTGTCATAGGGGCAACAATGTACACTTATATCCTCCACTGGACTCAAAGCGTTCTTTTTCACTTGCTAATTTACTAAAAATATAAGGACATTACTACAATACATCTTCAGGTTTTTCAGATCAGGATAACTTTAAGCAATTTATTCTAAAACAATTCCATTATATTCCAATACACTGGAATGTGATAAATGGGAAAAGAAGCACTGGCAAGCAAATTTCCTAGATTCTGTTCCAGGTCTATCCCCAACAAGTGAGCCATTTAACCACAATGGCACACATCTCTGAAATTATTTTACAAATGACCCTTGCTCTGTCAACCATCTGAGTTTGACTTTATCAAAAGAGTATTTTATTTTGTTCTGTTCTGTTTCAAGCATTTGAGGAGATTTTTGATTGTCAGCCCCAGTTTTTGAACAAAGTATCATGTACTTTTTTTTTTATGGTATTTCATTTTTTTTAAATTTAATTATTTTATTTAAATGCGTTTCAAGCCATAGTGCATAAACAGAGCTCATTTTTCCATTTCTCTGGTTGCAAATCAGATAGAGTCACATTATTTGTGTCTTCATACATGCACCAGGGGCAGTAATGACCCTCTCGATCAACCATTATTACTATACCCATTTCCCTTTCTTTCCTCCCACCTCCCCCCTGCTGCATCCAGAGCTCCTGCATTTCTGCTATGTTTCCCGTTCCCATCCCCCTTGTGTATCCTCATCCACTAATCAGAGAGAACATTTGGCATTTGGTTTTTTGGGATTGGCTTACTTCACTAAGCATAATGTTCTCCAATTCCATCCATTTGCCTGTAAATGCCATAATTTTATTTTCTTTTATTGCTGAATAATATTCCATTGTGTATATGTACCACAGTTTCTTTATCCATTCATCTATTGAAGGGCATCT
>PVHX01023409.1:0-25810 GCA_004024805.1 Geosciurus inauris
TTTTTTTTTTTTGGTACTGGGGATTGAACTCAGGGGTACTCGACCACTGAGCCACATCCCCAGCCCTATTTTGTATTTTATGTAGAGTTGCTGAGGCTGGCTTTGAACTCGCAATTCTCCTGTCTCAGCCTCCCTAAGTGCTGGGACTACAGGCTTGAGCCACCACGCCCGGCTGAAGATACATCTTTGAGCAAGAGAGAATTCCTGCCCTCAGAAGTTCTCAATAAGAGGGGGGTGTGTGTTAGCTCTTGTCCTCCCCTTGGCCACAGACGCTTGTTCCTTTATGACTGCAGAATAAGGGAAAGTCAGATTGCCCCTTCCCACTCTGTCCTTCTTCTCCTCTCCTTTTCTCAACAAATACTCACGGTGTACCTCTACATCCCAAGTATGTGCTAGACATCAGAGAGAGCACAGAACAGGCTAGATGGCAATGGGCCCTGCCCATATGCAGCTTTAGTCCAGAAAGGAAGCGATCATCAGAAACAATCCCCATGCAATGTGATGAATGCAATGCCAGGGAAAGCAAAGGGACTCTACCAGGTCAGAGCAGGGGACCTACGTGGTCTTGGGAATCTGGGAAGACCTTCCAAGAAATGACAGCTAAAATGAGACAGGAAGAAAATGTAGGAGTTATTCAAATTAACAGTAGGAAGAAAGTCTTCCAGGATGAGAAACAGTGTTTATGAAGGCCCAGAGGCCACAGAGAGAAGGGCACATCCCAGAGACAACAGAAGTCCCTGGTGTCTGGAACACAGGCTGCAGAGGAGGCTGGGAGGGGAGGAGCAGCCTTGTTAAAGAACTTGGATTTCATCGTAGGGAAGCCAACAAACACATTGCAAGAGAGAGGCGAGATGGGGTTTGTTGATTATAATTCGTGGTTTTAGATGCAACAATGGGTTCCAACAGAAACAATAATGCCTGCAGGGAGAACAACATAGGCAACCCCTGCCATTCTGGCAAAAGTGTCTTGGACTAGGGTGGCAACCGCAGAGATGGAAAACAACTGGATGGATTTAAGAGAACCTTTTTGCAGGTTTGGTGATAAATTGGAGTGGACAGAAAGGAGGCCAGGATATTGCCTGATGAGGCCACTGGTGACAAAGGAAATGTGTGGCGGAGGCACGGGGGCGGGGCAGGTAAGGAAGGTGAGTGAGGAGTTCAGGGTTGAAGAAGGTGAGCTTAGGTGCCTGTGAGATCCTGCGAAACGTGAACATAGAATCATTAATATGATTAACGTATGTTCAGCCCTGTCCCGCCAGGCCTTCCATGAAGTGCATAACCTGGATTGTCTTCCAGAAGGCATTTGGATACATGGGTCTAGAGCCAAGAAGACCGCTTTGGGCTAGAGATAGAGATTGAGAGGCACAATTAGATCTAGACTTAGATCAGAGTCCTAATAGGTAACATAAAGTTTCGGGGCTGGTTGGGTGTTAATATGGTTGGATGTGGTGAGCCTGTGGGGAACCAGAGAACAAGTGCCCAGTCTGACTCCAGACAGATTTAAGCTTTTGAAAAGTACTGGGCAGACAAACTCATGCGTGGCCTCCCTAGGTTTGTCTTTCAGGATCCCAATTTGTGATCTTTGAGCGAGATGGTAATCACACCATGGGAAAAGAAAATGCTACACAGGACAGAATGTAGAAGGGAATGAACTTGAGCCCAGAGATTCAGTCTTCCACCTCAAAAATCCCCTTTGAATAACCCCCCACTTATGTCTTCCTGGGGTGTATGTAGCAAGCGACTGATAGTGTCTGATTCTGGCACTGCCTAATCATCATAGGAGGTAAATGCCTATCTCCTATGCGTTCTTATCCCTGATTTAGTAAAGTTAAGAATAAAGGAATGCTAGCTTTGGAAGATGAGAATCTCACAGGGCACCTGGTAAACGTACACATCTCCAACCTCCCCTTTGACCTACCGAGTCAGTCTGCCAGGATGGCTCCAGGAATCTTTTTATTTTTATTATTTTTATTTTTTTATTCTTTAAAAAAAATTAAATTTGGTTTAATTAGTTATACATGACAGTAGAATGCACTTTGATACATCATATATAATGGAGTATAAGTTCTCATTCTTCTGCTTGTTTATGATCTAGAATTGCACTGGTCATATAGTTACATAGGTACATAGGGTAGTAATGTCTGATTCATTCTTCTATCTTTCCTACACTCATACCCCCTCCCTCCCTTCACTCTCCCAGCACTGCTAAATAAATAAATAAATCCATCTTTATTTAACAAGTTGCAGGTGACTCTGATACACCTGGGCATAACAGTGTTTTCTAGGGTCACCTCCTCAGAAAAGGAAGCCACCCAGAGAGGAAACAGGCTGCTCACAGGCTGCTCACACTGCTAGAAAGGGCCAGGGTCTGTTTGTACTTTGCCTTTCAAATGAGTCCATTTATCTCCCACCCCCAGACTCAGCCCCAGCTTAGGCTTGACGCCCTGTGAGTCTCAAACCTAATCACAGCTCAGGGTCACATGGGCACTGCCCATGATCCTTACCCAGACTTTGCAGCCAACTCCAACAACTGGGCTGTCTTACCTTCTCCTCTCTCCTGCAAAGGCCTATGTCCTTCAAGGGATCCATAACCAGGCACTGCCTGGACCTCTGTGCTGAAGCCCTGCCTCAGTGCCACCCCAGGCCTCTGATCTGAGTGAGGACACAACTCTGCCTCCTCTGGAGGCTAGAAGAGAAACCATCTGTCAAGTGGGGTGAGGCCAGCGGGCAGATGGCATTACTACACCTTTCAGAGGGCTGTAGCTATTTTTCTCACTTGTTATAAATAGCGTAGAATGGGCCATAGTTACCTGGAATGCCAGGGCAGGAGTCTGGCAGGAAGTCTATCCCCACACTTCCTCAACTAAGAATAAACACAGGCTAGCAGTGGGAACCCACAATTCCTGCTGGGTCCTCAAGGAGCATCACAAGGGCAGCTGAAGGGCACATGAGGCCTTGGGAGCCATACAAGGAGGCCTCCAACTGTTGTTTGTAGGATATGTGGTCACAAGGAGAAATGCATACATGAGAAATAGAGACCAGGGAGAAAATACCTGAATAGGAACATAAATAAGGTGAACAGATGATGATGAAACTAACACTTCAGAACATGTTCCGTGTGTCTTTGTAAAAGTAATTTATCTTCAATGAAGCCTATTTGGATCTTGTTACAGAATGACTTGGGTCTCCAGATGCCAGGAAGAACAATTGAAATAAACTGCTTCCTATGTCAACAAGAATTAAATAAGGTAATGCACATTGTGTGTGTCCTGACTTATTTCTGGATCCTAAAGATTTTTGTAGTTATGGTTATCTGCTTATTTTTCCAGCTTTGCAAACAGCTTTAGTCTCTGTGGGTGAAGACTTAATATTTATCTATGGGCCATGTTTTGTAACCAGCTGAGGTTCAGACAATGGGGATTGTCAATGAAGGCCACCACATTGTTCCTTCAGGTGATGTCAAAAGTGATGGACATCAGAACCAAGGGAGAAGAGCAGGAGGAAAAGAACCAGATGGATGATGTTTGGCCACTCTTACACTTCAGGAACTTCCGGGAAGAGCTGAGGGATGCTTCAAAAGGAAGAGTGAAATGGGCTCGGCTATTGAACCAGAAGAATTTGAAGCCAATGTAATTTAACTGGTGTTGACTATGTTGTCATAACAGGTACAACAGAAGTCTACAACAACAAGTTGTAGTCTACAAGTCTACAGAGGTACAGCAATTGGCCCCTTTGTGGCAATGATTCAAGTGCAATCAGTGCATGCAGCTAAGATCTCCTCCATAGATCCGTTAATTGCAGGGGGGTTACTGGTGATTGAACTCAGGGGCACTCGACCACTGAGCCACATCCCCAGCCCTATTTTGTGTTTTATGTAGAGACAGGGTCTCACTGAGTTGCTTAGCACCTTGCCATTGCTGAGGCTGGTTTTGAACTTGTGATTCTCCGGTCTCGGCCTCCCAAAGTGCTGGAATTACAGGCGTGCGCCACCATGCCGAGCTCAGTCTAGACTTTTTAATCTTTACCAATTGAACCATATCCTTGGGTTTGGTGCTAGTGATACCACAGTGAGAATAGGTTCTCTTCTCTGGTGGATCCTACATTAATCAAAGAGAGCCAATGTTGAATACTTCATTACACACGGAGAGTAAGTATTCTGCAGGAAATTGGTAGATGTGGTTGTGTGAGATGCTGTAATAAAGAAGCCTGACCTAGTAAGAGACCAATGAAGCGCAGAGCCTCTGAGGAACTGAAAGGAGGAAGCAGGTGAGGAGGCCTCATGCTGGTCCATGGACATGGTGATGGATGAGTCAGGGGAGGGCTGGGCCCTATCACGTATGAATTGGATTTTACCCTAACAGATGAGGAGCTGTGCTGCTGGGGAGGGTGGTGGCCTGATTGTGTTGCATTTCAAGAACAGCACTCTAGGAAATGGACTGGTGAAGCCAAGACTGAATGCAGAGACCTCAGTCAGGAGACTGCTAAGATGAGACCCAGCTAGGTGGAAACAGTGGACATCACAGATAGCCTACAAGAGCTATTCAGCTCAAAGGACAGATACCTGGCCCTTTCCTGGCTGACTGGCATCCATCTCTGACAAAGGATGGTGTTTGACGGTAACAGCACTAAAGAGCAGGTGCCTCCATCAGCTTCTTCCCATCTTTGAGGCTGTTGATGAAACCTTGGAGCCCTCACCATGAAGTCACACCACCCTCTCTAGGTTCTGCCTCAGTCACCCACCATTCTGCATGTACCTGTGCTCTTGTTCCATTTTTGGAGCATAATTTCAGATCTGTCATTTCCAAATACTTCCAGAGGAACATTATTCCAAACCTCAGGGAAATGGCCATGCACTTAAGTAAATTTATTTGATATGCATAAGCTGTTTTGCTTTCAAAAGGCAGAGGGACCAGTTAAGATGGAAATGGGAAAGAATGTTTTCTGACCCTCTCACATTTGGAACAACCACAACCTGAAGAATACTGAGTTTTTTCTTTTATTAGTTTCATGTTGCTTTTGAGCACATTTTTATTCTATTTATAGGACAACTTTTATCATAGGTATCAAGAACAATTTGTCAGAACTAAAGTCTAGCAAGAAGTGAGATTGAGTAAATATCTGAATAGTTCTTTACATCATGCTATGTGTATATCTGTATGTGTGTGCATATACATAATATACACACTTATATACATGCTTGACAATATACTGATATTTTAAAAATGATATTTCTAAACCAAGTTGCCTATCTCCAAATATAAGAAGTTAATATAATGAGCTAGCAGAGGTTTGCATTAGAAAAATGCCCGGGTCCATTTGGCTGCAGATCATCACTACTGTGATTTTCAACATGCATGCATTGGGGTCCCAAATGCAGAAAATAAAAATAATGAAAATCATCTACTGTCAGAGCAGAACAATTTCTTTGAAACAGTGTTCTCACAGGAAATTCATTCTGGTAAATCAGTGTCAAAATGACAAGAAAATCCAATGTGTCTCAAGAGGCACAATATATAGCAAGCAAAAAAAATTCCAAATCTGTGTTCAGAAAGTGAACATAAAAGAATCTGATGAAAAATTCAAGGCAAAAAGAATGAAGGATATGACATAAATTCATTAAAACGTTTTGGATAAAAATAAGAAGACCGTGACATTATGCTCAATTAACAGGAAAATACATCTTAAAGGGTAAATGCAGCAGATGACGATCTGATTTTTCAGACATCAAGAAGCAGAATCAACCATTAAAGATGGCTCTGAGAGTCTGCACTAGACAGAAACTTTGAATCTACACCAAGGATATCACAACTGTGTGCTTTCAGCCATTCCTGGAGCTACTCTCCAAGTGACAGATTTCAAAGAAAGAATCTATCTCTGAACAATGGTTATTAGGTAGTTCAAGTCCTTAAAATTAAGTAGATCTATGATCTGGTCATCATTCCTGGGACTGCTGAGAAAAAGTGAGGCTAGAAGCTGAGTTTGACTGATGTACCTGGCAATCAGTCTTATGCAAGTATAAGACAGGGTGAGGAGCAGCAGTTTAAAACCCTCTTTTAAACCACCACGTGGTAGAAAATACTTAAAGCATATGAAGAACGGTTTGGAATCCCATTTGTGCCAGAAGTAACTTTACTCTCAAGATTGCATATTTAAAGAAGGTAAACTTGGAGGAGATGGAAGATGGGGAGCTTAAAGAGTTTTTCTTTTCCTTTTGGAAACTTTTTCTTTCTTTCTGTCTTTCTTTTTACTAGCTTATAGCTTGATATTGGAAGTTGAAAGAACTGGAGGTCTCAGTCCCAGCAAGAGGTGACCACACAAGGCAGGTACGCCAGCTCAGAGGGTCCTGCTATCAGACCACACATTTGCGTGGGTTTAAAGATACTTTAAAATCATCTGCTTCTTTCTGATTTTTGAATAATTAGTTTTATTATATTTAATGCATGCACACTGTAGACAAGTAGAAAGTACAGAGTAAAAAGAAGAAAATTTAAATCTTTGTTTATTCTGTAACTCAGAAATAGCCAGAATAAACAGTTTGATGGGCATCTTTACAGTTTTCAGAAAGTAGATTTTTTTGCTCTAATAAACTGAGATTCTACTGCTTTCCTCAATCAATTATATACAATTACATATCGTGAACTTATTTCCATGCTAATAAATATAATAAATATGTTTCTTGTTATGACTGCCAATTATGTCCCTTTGTGGGTGTAGCATTTAGTTAGTTTAGACAATTTTTAAAATTATAAAATAAAATAAAGACAGTTTTTAAATTAAACTTTTTAAAATTAACTGGCAATAGTCTAGTCCGAGAAGGACCCAATCTGAATCAGTACAGTGCGGGTAGGGATAGTGACAAAACGATAGATTCAAGAAAAGTCTAAAAGGCCTTCAAAAGTTGGGGTGGTGATAAGTGAGGAATTGACATTGACTCTCAAGCTTCCAACTTTTCAGAGAAAAAAAAATCACAAATGATATTACTTATCTTAAGCTGGTGTTTAGATCAACCCTGTCAAATAAATAGGGCCAATAACTATTATCCCCACTTTACAGATTTTTAAACTGAGACTGAGAAAGAAAGTGACTTATTAAAGATCACACAATGGGCAGAGAGATACCAAGTTCTTCCCAGCCTCCAGAGCTGTGAAAAATAAATTTCTGCTGCTGTAAATTACCCAGTCTAACGTCTATTATTATAGCAGTCCAAACAGACTCTCTTCAAAACCCACTGTTACAAAAATGAGAAGTTAAGCCACAGGCTGGGTGAAAACAATGGCCAATCATATCTGACAAAACACTAGAATCTGCAATATATAAAGTACACCTACAACTCAATAATATGAAGACATACAACACAATCTAAAAATAGGCAAAGACATGAAGGCCTATGTCCACACAAAGGCTTGTTCCTGAATATTCATAGCAGTTTTGCTTGTAATATTTAGAAACAACTTAAATGTGGGTCAGAGCACATAAATGAATAATGGTATATCACACAATAGAACAGTACTCAGCAATAAAAAGGAACAAACAGTATGGACAATCTAAAAACAAGTATACCAATAGAAAAAGCCAGATTTACACTCCCCTCCAAAAAGTGCATATCATATGACTTCATTTACATAAATTTCTAGGGATGGAGAACTAATTTTTAGTGAAAGAAAGTAGATCAGTGGTTTCCTGGGGGTGAGAGATATGGAGGGACAGGAGGGAGGGATTACCAAGGGCACCAGGAAAACTTTGGGATGATGGTGGCAATGTCCATTTGCTTGATTGTGGTGGGAGTTTATGTCTAAACTCATCAAACTGTACACTAGGAATTTGTATAGCTTGCAAATTAAACTTCAATAAAGTACTTTAAAGGAAGAACACAATGGGGCAAAATATACTGGTTTCTTAGCAAATAGTGAACATACCAATCTCTTATCAAAATTTGTCTCTGTGGGATCATTAATGATAATCGTTTTCTTCTTTATCCTTCTCTGAATTTCTCCAAGTTTTCAAAATGAATATGTTATACTATCCAAATCATAAAACTACTTTTAGGGAAAAATAAAGAATTGGTGAACAGATAAAATTGAAGAAAATAGTCTGTACGTGTGAACCCTAAGACCAGTGGGTGAAAAAAAATCAAAGAGGTGACACTTTTCAGATGACAAAATATCCCCCTATTCTTTCAAAACCCAGGGAAAGCCAGAGAGTACTATAAGAGGGTTTGATAAATTCCACAAGTAAAAACATCTAAAGCTAAGGAAATCTATGGAGAAGGTACCATAGTAGAATGAATCATTTAGCTGGACATTCTTGTTCCAATGTCTTCCAAATATATCAGTGAGACAGATGGAGCAAAAAGAGACAATTCCAGGCAGCAAAGGGAGGTGAATTTTTCCATGATATAAGGACCCACTATTTCTAGAGTTCACCTAGGACTCTAAGGAATAAGGAATAATCCAATGTAATTAGCAAATGACTGCATTATATGTCCTTAAAAAGAATACATACTGCAAAGAACAAGTTAGGTCACAAAAAATGCTATTCTATATCTGACCAGATATGGTCATAGCTCATGAATCTGGATTACAGTCTTGGAAACATTTGCTAATGGGTCTGCGCAGAGCTGAAGATTTGCTCTGAATTTTTATTAATACAAAAAGTAATAATTTTTGAAAAGCTTTCATGGGACATATTTAATCCACTCTGATGGTAAAATATTTTTAAACATCCTCAGTACACTAACTGTGTGTATAGCAGATATTCAGGCTTATCAAATAATATTTTATGTTCATTTATTCAACACAAAGTCACAAAGTGTCAGCAACTACTGCCAGGATGTGGCACATGAAGATGACAATGTGGCTTAATAAGGTCCTAGGATCCCTCATGGCCTCCTGATCTAATGACTGAGAAACCTGCAAAGAGCTGCAGTCCACAGTGTCCTTGGCTCGGGATTATGAAAGGGAAGTCAGAGAAGCCCACAGAGAAGAAGTAACACTTGAGCAAGGTCTTGAAGGCCATGTAGGAGTTCTCCAGCTAGGAAAAGAGGGACATCCCAGGCAGAGAGGACAATACCAGCATTGAGGCAGGGGGAAGGGGAATGACTTGGTAAATGACAAGTGCTCAGTGAGCATCGAGAAGAGGATCCACCTAGAGGGGACAGGCCCCAGAGATGATAGAGACTCGTTGTCTCACACTGGAGAAGCTTAGACTTTATCTTAGAGGAATCAGAGATGAGTTAGTTACAACTTGTTGGCTTTAACCAAATGAGTTAGCTTAAAAGAAGAAAAGATGATCTTCGGTCTTCAGAGAGCTTAAGGACTCAGCGCAGTCAGACCTGAAAGGGAGGCTGGAATTGGAAACCAGAAAGCTAAAAAAACCACTTCTACCTTTTATCCTGGTTTTGATTTATATCTCCATGCCTGCTTTATATTAGCCAGATTCTTTTGGTCATAAGTGAAAGAGATGAAATAGTTTAGGCTAAAAAGGGAACTTTCTGGCTCTCAAAAGTGGGATGTCCAACACTAGCCAACATGGGTGATTCTCAAGGACCCATGTGACTAACACATAAGTTAGTCATGAAAGGAAAAATACTGTGATAACACTTATGTGAGGAACCTAAAGTAGCTAAATTTATAGGGAAAGAAGAATGATGGTTGCCAGTGGCTGGGGTGAGGGAGGCAGGGAGAGTTTGGGGTGATGGAAAAGTACAGGCAGTGGATGGTGGTGATCAGGACACCATGTGAATGTGTTTAACACCATGAACTGCACACTTACAAGTGATTGAAACTATAAACTTTATGTTATGGATATGTTGCCATGATAATAATCTTTAAAAAGGTGAGCAGTCCAGGAATAAAAACGATTTCAGGCACTGTTAGATGCAGGGGCTCGGGAGCCTGTATGAGGAGTCTGTCATTCTCTGTTTTTCTTCTTTCCTTTTTGTTGGCTTAATTTTCCATAAGACTTTCTTTTTAATGGTTGTAGCTGAAAGAGAGCCTCTGGTAGTTCCTGCTGAAGTTCTGGGGATGATGACTGGGCGGCCCGGTGCTGGATCATGACCCCCCCTCCCGAACCTATCACTGCAAGCAGAAAAGCAAAGTACTATGACTGGCCAAGCCTGGGTCACATGTCTAACCCTGGACCAATCAGTGTAGTCAAGCGGGCAGCACTCTTTGGCCACATCTCTCTCAAGAGCCTACATGGTAGAGCCAGCCTTACCTGAACTATGGACTGAGAATGAGAGAAGAGTGATTTCCCACAAAGATATTGGGCAGTCAAAACATGTCCATTATAGCTTCTTTCTTTTCTCTACAGATCAGGCTTCTGTCTCTTCACAGCATAATAGAGGAAATATTGCTATGTATCTAGCACAAGTTATACTCTCTCTCTATTCAAGAACTATGAGCCTAATTTGAAATCCCTGGGAGACAAAAGAGTGCAATTTATCCCATTAACTGTGATGGTGAGAGTAGTCTTAGAGCTAATAGGGCTGCAACAGGTCCACCTTTGTGACTATAAGAGTAAGTTCTAGGCATCATTAGCAGCAAGACAGCTATCTCAAATGGCATCTTTTACAACAGATAATAGACACATTTACAGGAGAGTGGTGTGAACACACTGTACAAAAACAGTTCTAGCAGTTAAACACTGAATGGTTTGGAGCCAGGAATTTGGTAGCAGAAAGACTAATCATAGGTCTGTTGCAAAGAGATGATTCTGATATTTCCAGCTTGGGAGAATGAAAAGATGCTGATGTCATCCACCAAGAATGAGACTATAAAAGGAATGTCTGGTTTGGGTCGAGGTAGGGAAGAAAGAATGATAAGTTAGCTTTGAAAGTGTTTCCTTCAAGATGGCTTTGGACACCCAAGTAGAAGAGAAAAGCCTAGAGTCTCAGCGAGAGGGTGCGGCTAGGGACAGATTTGGCAGTCACTGCTACACAGATGGATGTTGAAGCCACAAAGCACATGCAACAGCACATGGAGAGCACTGATGATGGGCAGAGAAGACCTCAAGGACAAAGGACGCTGGGAGGGGCTGTGGCAGATATCCTCCGTGCCCCGCCTATATCTGCTCAACACTTACTGTTGCCCAAGTGCCAGAGGGTCATACTGAAACTCTCCATGTTTCTCTCTTCTAATGTTTTGGCTAGAACTTGTTCCCTGAGGATTCATGCACTGGATGGTTGGTCTCCACTGTGGTGGTGTTGGGAGGCAGTGAAACCTTCAAGACGCGGGGTCTAGTAGAAAGTAAATTAGGCCATGAGGGCACTCACTCCATAAATGGATGAATGCAGTCCCAAGAAGTTCTGGCTCTCAGGAGTCTAGATTAGTACAAGAGTGGGGTTATAAAAAAGAGCAAGTCTGGACCTTCCTCAGTCTCTCGCTTCCTGTCTCATCATGTGGCCTTTTCTGCAGGCAGCTGGCTGGCTATCTTCCTTATGATTTTTCTGCCATGTTGGGATGCAGGCCTCATCCCTAGGCCAGAAATTTCAGGGTTAACAGCCCTCAGCAATGACGAATGGAAGTTACAGGGTGATTATTCTAGTGTTCGTGTCCTTGAGTGAGACAACTCAAGTGTGTTCCACACCATTTCATAGAGGTCCCAGTGGGAATGAGCCCCAGCTGCTAACAGCAGTGACCTCCTTAATGTACTTTGTATGGGGTTCCTCCACCTCCCTGTCTAGCCTCTCTACTCCTTTGCTGATGTGTCCTGGGATCATCTCCCAAATAGAACATTTGTTTCAAGGTCTGTTTCTGGGAAAGCCTAATCTAATGCAGGTGCACAAAAAAGGACTCTCCAGAGTGAATGAGATCAAGAGGACTGGGAGGTGCCAGGAGCTGGGAAGGAGAGAATTCTAGAGGAGGAGGGACTGCACTGGAAATGGTGATGTGTATGCCCTTGAAAGAAATAACATTCCAAGTGCATACTTACCCAGTGCCCAGAATTTATATTATCCTAGTGAGGATCTGCCCCAGATAGTTCATATTCAGGAAGACTATTTGCAAGTAAATAAGCTACATTTATAGTCTCCCAAAAAGGAAAGCCAAAGACCAAGATGCATGTAACTTGTGATGCCTAAAGAAGCAGCAAGACTTAGAGCAAAGTAGAATATTGAGCAGCCTTGTTTAGGAGCCAGGATGTATATATCCCACGTGGGGGATGTGATATAGGCAGGCTCGACACTTCAGCTTTGTGGATAATTGACTCATGATGGCTCTGGCTAATGGCCTCCTATATTCATGCCACTTCCCTGGTAATTTCAGAGTCCCCACTCCCTATGACTCTGGACAGGCCTTGTGATATGTTTTGGCCAAATAGATAGTGGAAGGAACCATGTGCAAACTGTAAGCCTAGGCTTCAAGAAACCTTGCAACGCTGCTTGCTCTTAGATCCTCCCTCTGCCATGAGCACAAGTGCAGGCTAACCATCTGGAGAGTGAGCACCCACAGAACAGAGCCACATCACCCCAGCATCCCAGCCAAAGCCCCAGACACGTGAGAGAATCCAGCCAGGATCTCTAAAGACAACAAATTGACCGCAGGTGCAGGAGCAAACCCAGCTGTGAGTAAAAGAACTCTCCAGTAAAGACAATAGACTCAGGAGCAAAAAGTAAACATTGTTGTTTTAATTGCATTTTAGGGTGAGCAATTAGGCAGCGAGGGCTAACTGACATATAGATTTCCTGCTCCACTGAAGCTCAGTGAGTTACCAAAGCTAGAAGCTTGTCCTTTGGCACACCCAAAAGGCAAAGCAAGTTACACAAGCACCAAGATGATAATGTCGAGGCAGCTGCCTTGGAGGAGCAGAAAAAGGGAAAACAAGAGCAGAATGGACAGGTGTCTACAAGTACCTACCCTGAGCTAGGTGCCTGGCATGTAGGTATGTATCTCTTTATCCTCAAAATTAGCCTATAAGGAAGTGTTACTATTTTTGTAACCACAATGGCTCTGGGCACCATGCAATGCTCCACTGAACCCATGCTGATTGGCCACTATCGCCATTCCATCTTAGATGACAGTGTTCCTTTATTGGCTGCACCTGGCTGAGGAAGTACTGAGTTTGACTGAGTGCCACTGGCATAAGAGGTCACCTAGCAAAGCTGGTGTATCCAGAGGGCTTTCAGCTCTTTTAAATTTATCCTTTATAGACCTTTTTCTCAGGCAGACATGCACTTTCTGCCAGAAAACTGGATTGGGCCCACAAACCACATCCTCTTCTCTACATTGATTCTTCAACCAACAGAAATTCAAGGGGCTGCTCTGCTCTGTTGCGATTTGCCTGCTCTTGGTCTCTCCCACAGCCCTTCGCTCACCCCAGCTCCAACTAAATCACCAGTCGTGCTTTTATATGCCCAAACCCCAGCATGAAAACAGTCCCGGGTTTCCTCAGAAACAGTGGGCCAGTTTGTTCCAGTTCATATGAACCAATTGTCACATATTTCAGAACTTCTTACCAATGGTTATTAAGGATGGTCATTATTAAAAATTAAATAATATCGACTTATAATTAATAAATTACATTAAAACAAAGTAATAAATACTCAAAACTCATCATTCTTAATTATTTTACTACTTTTTACTCTTACCCATGCTCTTGTGGCTATTTACATGTTTGGTTCTGTGCAATGAGAACACTATATACTGTGAATCTCTTTCCCCTTCTGTATTCTGGGATGTCAAGCACTTAGTACTCAAAGCTAGCCATGGTGGCAGTATCTATGCCATGGTGGCCATATTTATACTATGGAAGTCAACAAACATGACAAATTTATCATTTTGATTTATTGATAATTTACTGTTTTAGTGATTATAGAGACAGGGAAGGAGGACCAGCAAACTTCCCCTATAAAGAGTCAGGTAATAAGTATTTTACTGTTTGTAAGCCATATGGTCACTGTCACAACCATTCAACTCTGCTCTGTAGCACAAAAGTAATCATTTCTAATACTTAAATGAATAGGCATAGCTGTGTCCCAATAAACTTTATTTACAAAAATTGGCAGCAGGCCAGATTTGGCCAAAGAGACATAATTTGTTGATTCCTGGGCCTTAAGAGCATGTTAATAATGTGGATTAGATTTCAAGGCACATTATGTCCATAGCATGAATAGTACAAAAAATAGGAGAAATAGTCTTCTAGTATTAAAAAACTATTCTTTTTAGCTCACAACATAATTCTTACTCATTAACATCAACCCATGTTCAATGCTGGAAGTACATTGTGTGTCAATTGCAGTTAAAGGTTGGCTAGGGACAGAAGAATTCAGCCAAAAAGCAAAAGCATTCTGTGAGAACCAATTGTCTATATAGAATTTACAATAAAGAGGATTGTAGATTTTATTATAATTTGTAAACTGAGTGCCATGTGTCTTTTGTTGTTAATAAAATTTACAATGACCACATGCATGTACACAGATGCTAGTTAAAAATATCTGTACATCACTACTGAGAAGACACTTAATCCTGGATGCAAAATAGCAGATGCAGATGAACCGAAGTGGAGGGAATGTCAAACTCCACAAGCCAAATGCATCCGAATCTCCTCTCGGGCCTGTCTGGGAAGCCTAGGACATCTCCATTTTATAGATGAGAAACCAGAAACTTGTCTAGAGTCTCAAGTAGTTATTGATAGCACTGAAATCCAGACATGAGTCTACCTGATTCCAAAGTCAATCCTTTGAGGCTGCTTAGTGGAACTGTGTATTTGGTTCAGAAGAACATGCTATTAATGAGGATGCTATTAATGAGGCTCACTTTGGAAATGGGGTAGAGGGGGCTTAGAGAAATTCCAGATGAATCAACACCCAGATGAAAGCCAAGCAGGATAGGGAGGCTGTGCTTAGGACACACGCACAGGTACAGATTACAGATGGGCTGAAATCAAACATTTGGACATGTGGAGAGAGATGGGGAACTTCCTGAGTCAAAACTGCAACAGTAAGCACATTCCATATCATCAGTGACAGTTTGTACTGATGAGGAAATTGTGAGTGCAAGCATCTATAATCCAATTAAGTGGCTTTGTGATAGGAAATGAGGCATGCTTTTCAAATTTAACAGGAGGTGCCGGCCATGGCCATGGTGGTAGTGGATCATGAGGTACTCTGCTTTTGTGCCAATGTCACCACTTGGGAGTTAGAAAAGAAGAGAGCAGGCCCCAGGATTCATGCCTGCTTTCTGCAAGAAAAGGGGAAATTGAATATCACTTTTGCAGTACTGCTTCTCCCAGGGATGTTTTGTGGCCTTCAATGGCCAAACGGCTCTGGCTGGGCATGGGCATCAGTGGGACCTGAGCTATGCCCCATCCAAGCATCTGAATAGGGGAAACAGTCTCTGTTTTTCTCCAGGCTCTTCCATTTGAAAGTGACAGCAATTCAGCTCAAGAAACTTAAGCAACAAAGGAAAATTTACTGGTTCATGTAACTGTGAAATTGATGAGTGGCCTCAGGAACTCTAAGAATTGTAGAAATGTGCTCAGAAACTGGCTCTCTCCTGCTTCCTCTCTTTGCTCCTACAGACATTTCCACCTGCAGCAGTAGAAGGTATGATGGAGGCAACTCAAGTCTTTGTGGCTTCACATTCCCCTCAAAGGAGCAAGAGCTCCAGTCAACAAATATCTGAATATAGATTCTCATTGGTCTACCTTTAGTCATGTGCCCATCTCTAGTCCAATCAGGGAAGCCAGGCAGATAGGTACCCCTGAAGCCAGAATTAGATAGGCAGTCAGTGTAGATAGGTAAATTGAGTCAGTTCTGATCAAGGAGGCCAATTGGGTTCTGGGAAGTTGGAGAGATATTGAAATGTTAATGCCTTTAGAGCCCGTTCTCCACCCTTATCAAGATAACCTGCCCCTGCTCTAACCTGTTGCTAAAGTAACCTGTCCCAGGGACTGTCCTTCCCTATAGGGAGTTGTTAATTATTTCCCCTTCCTGCCCAGATCACTCTACCTTGTCCATCTGCTTTTCACCTTTTGGCAATCCCACCGGAACATCTCCTGGGCGTAGTCATGAAGGGGAGAGATAAGGGGAAGAGAGCGGGAGAACAAAGGAAGCCTAGGACATATAAAAAGGCAGGACATCCGTACTTCTGGGGATACCAGGATATCAGCTATGGCCCCCTTCTCCCTCCCAGAAGAAGTCTTTGTTACATCTTTTTAAATAAACCCTGCTTAAATGTTTGCCTCGGTGTCCTTCTCTAATGTTCAAACGTCAACATGGGAAGAAGCAGAACTTGGCACCGGTTACTACTGGTATCACCATGACTGCCCAGGCCTAGGATGGTGCTGAATTGGCAGGTTTGTCAGAAGCACATGGAGGGAAGGAGCACTGTTCACCCAATAAGGGGGTGTAGTTTTTACCTAATGGAAGGAAATGCTAGAAAAAGAAAAGCTGGAGCCCCTTGATCAGTGGAATTGTCCAGGGGATTCCCATACCCAGAACAACTGTTAACAGCAAGGCCATAATTACTGAAGAACCAACTGTGAGTGTCTTGGGAAGACAGGAGAGATGGAGAATTGACAGTTGTGTGATCACCTTTGCATGTAAGCATCCATACTTGGTACACACGCTGCCTACTCTAAATTTTTCAAACTACATCATCCTCTTTTTACAGATGACGAAACAAAGGATCAAGACAGATGAGCGATCTTCCCAAAGTCATACAGCCTAGCAAGCATCAGAGCTGGTAATCGGAGGCACAGGTCTCTATCCCCTGGCAGTGAGGAAAGGAATCATTTCTGATTCTCTCTCTTATCCAGCCTTGCGTCCACATCTTTTATTTTTAATGACCCTTAGATCGTATATTCTTTGGGCTCTTTCTAAAACTCAAAATGAAGCAAGAGTCTTCTCTTTCATCTCTGATATTTGAGAGTGAGGTGTATTAGTTCTATGACCCTAAACAGACATAGAAAAAGGTGAGAGGCTGGGGTAGGACCTGGCATTATCTGCAATGCCTAGTCACTGGGTTCTCAACCAAATCAACCAGACATCAGCCTGGGTGTTAATTTCCTCTTCCACACATTTTTTGTAACAAACAGATGGATGTTGCACATCATCACATCAGGTGGAAAGCAAGAAAATGAAGTCAGTCTCTCCTGCCTCTGAGCCTTGCCAGCTGACCTCTAACCAGTAACTTAACTTCCATTAGCCTTGGTTTCCTCATCTGCAAAATGGGAAGGATAGTGCCTGTTTTAAAAAATGCACCAAACAGATATCATTATCCCTATAGTTGTTCTGCCCATAACTACTGTACCTCTCTCTGTCCACAGCAGACAAGGGACATGTTCCTGACTCAAGGGCAGATGCTCTCCAAGCTGATTAGAAACTCTAGTTTTGTATAGGGAATTTTAATTAAAGGGAATAGACTGTTGCCAGGTCAGGGGGTGGGGACTTGAGACAAAAGGCTCTGGGCAAATGAGGTTTGAGTGGCTATTCAGACCAAACAAACAGAGGAAGCCAGCCAAGAGAAAGGAGAGCTGGGAGATAAAAGGGGGAAACGAGAAAAAGAAAAACAGAATGAGACAGCAACCTGGCTCCTGAATGATAGAGACAGAGCAAGAAATGGCCTGCCTTTGGCCCCTTCTTGCTTAGCTTAAACAAGGACTCAGGCCCAAGGAATTTCCATTCCTGACATCAGAACAATACAATGCAAACCATGGGGAAGAGAGAAAAGACCCTTGTAGGAGTTCTTGTTTCTGACACTTAGTAGATGCCCAGTAAACATTAGCACAGTTCATTTCCAGAACTTGATGGAGGAAGGTAAAATACATCCCAACTAGCCCCATTCAGGTCATCTTCTTTCTTCCCTTCTATTCCAAAAACCATGGTCAAACTTATTCTGCAAGATATACTGCACAATTAGTGCGCACCTCTTAGCCTTGGCTAATTACCTCTTTTATCAATTAAAAATATTTTCCCATTAAGCCAAGGAGTTAAAAGGGAGAATGGAGTTTCTTTCCTATTTCTAAGGGCTCTGAAAAATCCAGCAAGATAATGTCACTGATTTGGTTAATTTCAGGTGCACATCGGGCTATTCAACCTAGGTGAATTTAATGACTCAGGACAGGTCGGGCGATGAATGTCCCTGTAAATCATTTATAATTGCAAGCATAAAAATTAAAAATCAGTCTGAAGAGCAAGATAACATAATGCTAATGACGGAGAGCAGTAATCTGAAGATAGAGGTTCCCTGCTTTAATCAGGCCCATTTGGATGACAGAGAGCTAAGCCTCTAGGGGATTGTTCTGGAAACAAAAGGCTGGGAACCTACTTCAGTCTTTAATGACTCACTATGATAAAGGAAATTAACTGAATTTTCATATTATAATTATAAAACTTAATAGGGAAATTTTTCCCCTTCATACTCTTTATTTTTTTCTCCTAAACCAACATACAATCTATTTTCCTTACAAAGATGACTTTAAAGGCCAGTTATGTTCAGCCATGTCATCTTCAAAGTCCGGTTCATAAATTACGTCCAGAGAGAGGACCTAACAGTGCGGGAGACAGTTTCCAGAAGCTCCAAGAAATTTCAAAATGTCTCCACCTTCTTTCCAATGTTTCTATGATTCTGTAGCCTTCCCAGTCAGAATCAGGGCAGGGAGGAGAAAGGAAACCTCCCATTCATCACCCCTTGTGGTGTTTTCCAAGAATGACCACCCTTTCCCTCACCTTCTCTGCCAAGTGGACAGTTCATCATATTTCCAAGTATGACTCAGGGGCAGCTTCTCCCAGGAAGCCACCCCTGCTTACCATGGCTCCTCCCCCTTTTCCCAGAACTCCCCCCTTGGCCGCCCCTCTGCACCCCGACAGCTCCTCACTCTCTTTTGAGTTTCTTCTGAGCATGGTACCAAACCTAATCCTAAACCTTCCACACCAGGCCAGAATATACAGTCTTAAGATAACTGCATTCTCTCCTAAAAACAATAAAGGTTTTGAGGGGAGACTAACTGGGAGCCATGACCTCCACACACCTGGTACCTTGTAGGCATTCTGTAAATATTTGTTGGTGATTGAGATCTGTCTTAATTCCAGGTTAACCTGGGAGAAGCCAGTGTGGGAAGAGGGCAGAGAATCCCAAGCCTGTAACACTGATGAATATAGAGAGATGGGGCGGGGGTGTTTTTGTCAGCAGATAATCTTTTTTAAGCAGACACACACACAAACACAATTCTTGATCTTCATAATAAGAAAAAACCATGGGGTATTTTCTCTGGGGCTTTTAAAATATTTCCAAAGACTCTTGGAAATATTTTAGAATATTTCCATATTAAAATATTTTAATTTTAAATATTAAATAAATTAATATTTCCATTTTAAAATATTTAAAAATATTCAAAATACCCCAGATTTTGTTCTTAGTACATGGGATTCAAGGGTAGGAACATGCAGGCATGAGGAAGGAGTGGAACTGGGAAGCGTGGGCTCATCCCGGAATCATATTCCCTGAACTCTCTCACCCTCTATATTGACTTCAGCAAGCCTCAGAATTGCCTGGAAGACTTGATCAAATACAGGCTTCTGGGCTCCTTAGGACTTCTGAATCAGTAGGCCTGTGGAGAAACCTGAGTAGGTTGTGTTTCTAACCAGTTCCCAGGTGACGCTGCTGCTGCTGGTTGGGGCACCAACTTTGAGAACCACTGCTGTGTACCTGTTAGTGTCCTGAGCAGAAGGGGAGCAGAAAGATGGCCACAGAGCCACCATGTTTGCAGGTCATAGCTCCAGCCACCAGGAGACACTCCTCTGGTCCTACCTCCAGTGTCCTGGGAGGTAGAATTTATTGACACATATGAAATAAGACTACCCTGAGAATATGAATTATTACTGCAATGGACTGCATGTCTATGTCCCTCTGCTCCCAAATTTGTATGTTGAATTCCTACCTAATACTTAATGTGATTATATTATGAGGTGGAGCCTTTGGGAAACAATTAGGTCTCTGCCATGTGAAGATACAAGAGGTAGACTATGTCAGCAACCTGGAAGACAGTCCTCATCAGAACAGGACCTCAGTCCCTGACTTCCAGCTTCCAGAACCATGAGAAATAAATTTCTCTTCTTTATAAACCAAAAAGAAAAGAAAAAAAAAAAGACTCTACCTTGAGCCATCTGCTCTGGCCAGACACATGCTGCCCCCTGAGTATGTCAAGCAGTTCCCAGGGAAGAGGGGTTGGGGAACAACCCTGCATGACTGCCGGGACACTCAAGGGAGTCTTCCATTATTCTGAGCCAGTAGAAGCATGGGTACCTTTGTCACAACAAAAACTCAGGACTCAGGAAACCCATGTTCAGCTGGAATGGAACTCAGAGTCACTCCCATCTCTGTGAACAACAGCTCTTGTCAAACACCTTGGGGCAGGAGGCCGGTGGGATCTCCTTCCTGAAAGACACTCCAGAAGAGGATGGAAGAGCTTGGTCAACCGCAGTGATTCTAAACTGCAGGCAATTTGGGAACCTAGGGGACACTCAACAATTTCTGGGGAGAGTTTGGATTTTCATGACCTAGGGTGGAGAGGTACTGCTTACTGACTGCTAGTATCCTGTGATGCACAGAACAAGCCTCCACAGCAAAGAACTCTCTAGTCAAAATGAAATACAGCTAAGGTTGAGAAATCCCCATCTAGAGCCTAAGAGATTCTTTAAACACACACACACACACACACAAAACAGAAAGAAACTCTTCCCCATATCAGGAGTATCCCTGATTCTCAGTCCCTCCTGCTAAATTGGGGTCCTATGGGATGCTTGCTGGCTGTGTGAACTCTAGGTAAGCCATAACCCTTCTAAGCTTCAGTTTCTACATATGTAAAACGAGTTTAGAGGGTGCTTAAGGGAATCCCGTGCATTAATAGTGTAAATAAGTCAGCCCAGGGCCTGGCATACAGTAGTCACTCAGTGCATGGCTGTTATATTCTGGTGCTATAATGATGACAATGAGGATTATGTATTTGTAGAGGGAAACGTGGAGGAGCTCTGCCATCCCTGCAATGTGGGCTGGATAGCTCAATGATTCAGGAATTTGTAGAAGGGTGGAAAAGAAGAGACTAAACTTTCATGGAAAAGAATAAATAGGGGGCTGGGAGGGTGGGGACGATCCACCCGTCTTTCCAAAGGGAGACACTGGAACTCATGCACTGCCTCATTCTGCCTCCTCTCTCCATCTCATTGCAAAATGTTCTTATGTTGGCACTTTTCATACTGAATTAGGGAATGCAAGTATTAATCTGAGCTGATACTAATCACCTATGACGGGAAATTCCCACTCGGATCAATCGTTCATAACATATTAAGAGTAAAAGCTCCTCTCCTGCCTCATACAGTCCATCTCCATGATGCCCATAAGCAAATGGCAATAACAAGCATCTGTCCATCTGCAAAAGGCTCCTTAGCACCAGCCAGTGACCACGTGAAAATCCAGATTACATTCCAAATGTTAAATGTGCAAGTGGCAAAGCCAGCCTCCATCAAGTGGTCAGTGGTAACCATGGTGTCCCCCACGTGCCTAAATGCTGGCACAAAGCTCTGTCCACAAAGAAGCCACATCTGGGGTGGGGGAAGCACTAAGTCTTGGAAATTTTAGAGTTGAAAAGACCCTGTATAGCTTCCAATTCAACTCCTTTTTGAGCTATCAGTTCGTGGAAAGGACTAGAAATGCTCCTTGACTTAGGATGGGAAAGGAAACCCATCATAAATTGAAAACATCATGAAGTTAAAAATGCACGGAATCCGCCCAACCTACTGAACAGCCTGTCTTAGCAACACAGCATGCTGTGGGCATCCCTGTGTGACCAATGCACAGCCCAGAATGGCAGGGCAGGGGTTGGGGGTTCATAGTCCATATCACTAGACTAGGTAAAGATCAAAATTTAACAAAGAATGATTTCTGCTAAATGTGCTTAGCTCTCACACCATCTTAATGTCAAAAATTTGTGTCAAACCATTCCAAGTCAAGGACTACGTGTAGATGAATTTGATCACAGTGTGCTAAATCTTCTGTGGGAACTGGACATTATCTTGAGGAATAATCTGAGTACCTTTCACTTCTAAGCCAGTTATGATAAACAGTCCTTTAGAAGAGTTCTAAGCCGAAATCTACCCTGTTTTTGTGGGGTTTTAGTTTTTATTTTATTTTGATCCAGTCTGATAGTCTTTGCCATTTAATGAACTAGTTCCATTTCTTTAGGTACTGATTTATTTCTGCCTTCTTATTTGGTGTGTTTCTGTTGCCTATTAATTTCATGGTTTATTATCCTTCTTTTTCTAACTTTTTAAGATGGACAGTTTTGTGTAATTCTTCTTGTTTACTGTGTTGATTTGGAAGCTATATTTCTATTCCCCTGGGGATTATCCTTAATATTGAACCTACTTACTTGTTATAGTTTGGATATGAGGCATCCCCCCAAAGCCCCTGCTAATGCAGGCATATTCTGAAATAAAATGATTCGATTATAAGAGCTGTGACTCAATCAATCCATCCCAGTTTGAATGGACTGACAGAGTGTGACAGTAGGCAGGGCAGGTAGGGCTTGGCTAAAGAAGGGGAGTCACTGGGGGTGTGCTCTGGAAGGATTCATCTTCCCTTTGCCCCCTACCCCTCCTTCCTGACCCAGCCAGGAGCTGAGTGACTTTCCTGCACTGGCCCCTTCCCCCATGATGCACTGCCTCATCTGGGGCCCAGAGCAATGGAGTTGGCTGCCTATGAAACTGTGAGCCCCAAATAAACTGTTCTTTCTCTGAGTTGCTCCTGTTGAGTATTTTGGTCACAGTGATGAAAAAGGTGATTAAAATACTAAATTTGTACAACAAAATCTCAATTATTCAGCATTTCTATTTTCTTCCTTAATGTGACATAAGTGTTAAAATAACCATGTGACCCCAAAGGCCAAAATATTCACTATCTGGCCCTTTAAGAAAAAGTTCACAGGCCCCCTACTCTACAATACTTTCATGGTGTAGAAAATTTGACGTTTATTGTCCCTCAAGACTTTGAACATATGACTTCAGTGTCTGCTGGCCTTCGCTATTGCTATTAAGGTACTATTCTTTGGGTATTGCAGGTTTGCTATGCTGTGTCTAGCTGCGAATATTTCTTCATATTTACTGCTCGGGATTTGGCATGCACTTTGAACTTAAGGGGCTCATGTCTTTCTTCAGTTTTTGTCAGATACTGTTTCTCTGTCATTCTCTTTGTTAGAGGCTTTGATCTATCCTCCGTCTCTCAATTTTTAAAAAATTATTGTTTTGGTAAAATATCCTCTCGGTGACAGGACCATTCTGAGCTAACTCTGCTATCTTCCAATTCACTAATTCTTTCTTTGACTGCATTTAATCTATAGTTTATCCTATTAATATTTACATATTTATTTATTTATTTGGTTCAGTGACTAAATTTTTAATTTCCAAGACTTCTACTGGGTTATCCTTTCATTTGTTGTTCATTTTGCCTTTTAAATCTTATTCAACTTCCTGTGGTTGGCAGTTTTCCAATTCCTTTCATGAAGATTACCCCCAGTAAGACGAAGGCATTTCAGGGCTCCTGCCCCATGTATTATTAGGAAAATCACCCATTCAGTTATGAGCCAGTGGCCAGGTTGGTTGAATTCCTACCCAAGAGGCTTTGGATTCTTCAGCCTCCATATGCACTGTCATTCTTCCAGCCATAGTCCTAGAGGCTGATTTTCCCCCAAGGGACATTTGACAATGTCTGGAGACATTTTTGGTTGTCACAACTAGAGAGGGGTAAATAGCTGCTACTTGCATCTAATGGTTAGAAGTGAGGGATGGTGGTCAACATGCTACTACACACAGGACAATTCTACTACAAGGAATTATCTGCCCCAACATGTCCACAGTCCTGAGGGTGAGAAATAACACCCCAGCTCCAACAGTGATCAGTACTTTTTAGCCTCTTTTCACAGCTAAAGCCCAGCTCCTGGCTTTCAGCTTCAGTGAGTGTGGCCTGGTGAGCACTATGAATCTCTTCTATATGTCACAGGTAGACCTCCTAGTCCCCAATGTTGGCTCAGAGTCAACAGGCCCAAGGTTTCGATGCCATTCATGTTGCATTTTTGGTCCTGAGAATTTTTTTGCTTCTTAGCTATGCCTTTTATATCTTATTTGTTGTTATATTTTCTACTTTAGCATTTATCTTTCACTACTATATTTTGGGGGCAAGATATTGGGCCAAAGCATGAACTTACTGAACCACATTGATCCAAGCCAACCTCTTAATAAGGTGAGTCTATATGATTCAACCTTTTTTTCCCTGTCCTTTCTTTTATTTCTGTTTTTTAGATGAAAATATTGAATGTCTTACAATATGCCCTCATACAACTCACTGCATAAGGAGACAATACTTTCTACACAGAATCTTCTCAGTATTATTTCAGAGAAATTTCAGCTCAAATAGGCCTTAAAAAGATCATCTAAAAGTCTTGGCAAGAGTTAAAGAATATCTCAGATGGATACCGGTGTGTGCCACTGGAGTACCTCCTGCACTTGAGGATGCGGGGGACACAGGGCAGAGGCTTATGAGGGCTGGACTTCAATGAACATGGTTTCCTTCCCTTGTGTCCTGTGTCCCTGCTTCTTTGTGTCCTGGTGACCCAGCGAGAACTATTATATATGGGAAGGAGACAGCTAAGAAATGCCCAAGGTAGGAGCCTCAGTCTCAAATAAAATTATAGGTGCAGGATGGGACAAACTGAAATCACAGCACATCCTACAGTTCTCTGACAGCAGATGGAGCACAGCTATCATTCAAAGGCAGTGTTTGGGTCCAAAAACTGCAGGTGTAAGGCCAAGATGTGGGTACTCATATAGCACCCCACACAGGTCCCTCTGATTCATACACATACATCTTCAGTGTCCCTGCTCTAGGGATATCCCAGCCTGGGTGGAGGTATGGCTCCTAGTGTCTCCTCCCAGGTCCCTGTTTATTATGGGGTCTACCTGCCTCACATTCCAGACACACCAGATTGGATAAAGGATGACACCTGGCCCAACTAACTTCTCTCTCCCGGGAGACTGAATTTGGGTCAAAGAGATCTGGTCATTTACCAGTGGGAGCTGAGCTTGAAAGTCATATGGAATTGAAAATTGAGGAGACCATTTGGGGGAATGCCAGGAGAAGGTCACATACAAACAGGGCCACTATGTACCAGGGCACATGAGCCTTGGAACTCAGTTTGCCGAGCTGTGTGCTCAGGAGGGAAACCTTCTCCTAATGTGCACGAAGCTGTCATATGGGCTGGTAGTGGGTCCTCTGTGCAAGTAGGAGTGTGTGTGTTTCTATAAAAACAAAGACAAAAATGAAGGAAATGAATCCAGGCCTGGTGGCACATGCCTGTAATCCCAGTGGCTCAGGAGGCTGAGGCAGGAGGATCTCAAATTCAAAGCCAGCCTCAGCAACTTAACGAGGGCCTCAGCAACTTAGCGAGAACCCTGTCTCTAAATAAAATATAAAAAAAGGGCTGGGGAGGTGGCTTAGTGGTTAAACACCCCTGGGGTCAATCCTTGGTACCGAGAAAGAGAGAGAGAGAGAGAGAGAGAGAGAGAGAGAGAGAAGGAAACAGGCAGCTATGAGGAGTCATGTAGTCCTCAAAAGAAAGAGTGAGTGTCAGGTTTGGTCAGGGTCCAAGATGCCCAAATAAGGAAGCTGATCAGCAGAGCTGCAAGCCAGATGTGACGTCACTAGTGGACACGCCTCCTGTCAATCAGCGAGTTTTCCTGACCCATCAGGAAGGACTATGGCCTTCTCTTCCTGTACCCAACCCCTCCCCTTCCTGACTGGGTTTTCTTGAAATTCTCTAAGCG